>BMAW01113717.1:481299-510372 GCA_019974015.1 Nephila pilipes
AAACAAATGATCCTTTAAAGCTCAAGGAAACAATTCAGAATAAACAATTGCGTAAAAATTCTCAGAATGAACGATTAAAAAATAATTCTGCGTGAATGATTAAACAAGAATTTGGAATAAACGATTTTTAATGACATCAAACAATTCAGAATAATTATAGAACTCAAATACCGTTTAGGTTTTTAAAATAATATAAAACGATTTACTTTTTAAATTTTGTTTACATTTAGAAGTTTTTCTTTGAAAAAAATATGACTTCTAACTATTCAACAAAGAGTTTTTAAAAAATATTTTTTGATATTTCTAAATAACGAACAAAGTCTAAGCTATCATTAATATACCGAGAAAGAATTTATACAAAATAAAGTAGTAGGAAAACGGGAAACAATGAATGTTTAATTTAATTTAAAATAAAATAGATTTGTGTGGGTGTAAAGCAAAATCATGAATTTTCGAAAGGATAATAAGAAATACAGTGGTCTTTTTTATGTTACATAACATTTTTATTCTATTAATTAATAATTTTCAAAGGCAATTTATGTAACAGCCTTCACTGCGAAATATTTTTTATTCACTGAAACGAGAACAGATTACAAAGTATTCGTAAATTAGGATTACGATCTCCTTGTAATAATAACCACTTTTTATGTATCATATCATCTGTAAAGAGTTTTGTGTTTTTTCAGAACAGGTTATAATCAATTAACTTTTATTTTATCAAGTAGCAATGTATGAACAAGGATAACGAATTTCGTAATTCTACATGAAGAAACTTAGAATCAAAATACATTTTTATGGTCAAGAATTAAAAATGCTCAAATCGATTGATAGTTGTAAGCATTGAATGATGAAGACATTTCAACAAACATGTTTTTCGAAAAGTTCATATATCAGTACATCATTAAAAGTGAATATTTTTATTATACTGATAACTTGATTTCCTCAAGACAAATATAAAAAAAATTACACATAACGCACATGATTATGCTTTTTCAATTCTTTAATTTTAGTCGCACCGGTAGCCTAGTGGTTACGGTCGCGGATTTAAATCCGGCGTTGTTTTTGTCGAGTTGTTGGTTCGAGTCCTGATTCCATTAAAGACCCGCCATGTAGAGTAGCTGATGCACGTTAAATCTGGTCGAGATCCCCAAGACCTCCCGTTAGCATGTTGTGGAAGTCTGAAGAGGGAGGAATCACTTGGCCAAAATTCAAAATAGTGAGATCTATCACGAAAAGCCCTCATGTTGCCTTTCAGTGCGAAGTTAATAAATAATCGTATCTTCAGATTTAAGTTAAACCTTAAAACTGAAGATACGTTTGCTTTTGAAAGAAATTTATTAGATGAAAATTAATCAAGGAAAAAACTGGTCACGATAAATACTTAGACCTGATTTTTTTTAAAAAAAAATCACTAAGCCGAATATATCAGAAAAATTTTTAAGACATGCTTTTTTTGCATCAGTAAAAATGTGGACCAATATGAAAAATTTATTTTAAAAGTACAATTAAATGTCACTGTGAAATGAACTAGCAATATAATATTACCGATTACTTAACACAATTAGAATGGTAAGTGTTAACAAAAATATTATTTAGTTTTTAAAGTAGAATTCAGTTAAATATGAAAAAATTATTTTAAAGTACAATCAAATGTCATTGTGAAATGAACTAGCAATATAATTCTACCGATTATGTAACACAATTATAATGGTAAGTGTTAACAAAAATATTATTCAGTTTTTAATCTATAATTCAGTTAACGTTACTACGAATTGAATTAGTAACAAAATACTACGTTTCATTTATAATAAATATGCTACTAAGTATTAAATCAAAAATATTTAGTTTTTATGGTATATTTCAATACAAAATATTACTTCCGTCCTATTACAAGACCTTAGTTAATAAATATAAAAATCATGTCATTTAAATTCTAATATTTATGTCTGACTGATGAAAAAAACCTGAGCTTAAAATAAAACAACGATCATTTCCAAAAATATATTTTATATGATTTTATTTGGTTTAGGTAACAGAATCTTTTGAAAATTAAAGTTTAGAGATTTAATAAAGGAAAATACCACTGAGCAACGCGTGAAAATTATCGAATATTACAATGTCAATAATGGCTCCTTTGTTCAAACTTAGAGAGAATATGTGCCCCATTTTATTCAATTAGGCCTCTTCTAGGCTTATGAATTGGTTAGGGTCTTGGTTAAACATTTCGTGACACAAAGATACTTCACGAATTGGAAGACTCCGCTGCCGGGCCAGTCTTGATCATGTTGAGGAGAGCATTGCTGATGAACCAGGAACATCCAACTTGATGCCTTTCTCGAGAACTTGGAACCAGTCCTCACGTTTCCCTTATCTCACTGCACCAGATTTTTTTTCTCCGGAGATACCTTAACGATCGTGTTTTCACCAATAATCCTTAAGCCATTGCTTTAGAGAGGGAGGTGCAGCTCAGGTGTCTTCTTCCTTACTTGACAAAGGTTCAGAATTACGAGGTCGTTCTCTAACAGCCCTTGCGTTGCTTCTATAAGTGCAATATTAATAAAATACGACAATAAAACCACTAGCTCTGCCAAGACCAATGCCCTCCTAAAAATTCGTGAGATATTGCAAGTTGATGTTAAAAATATGATGGAAAGAGCATTTGCGAATTGGCCAATAATGCTAGTCTAAGACATATTGCTTCCCCCACACCTAATTCAATTTTTTTTTTCAAATAACGTACAATTATATGAACATAAATAAATATATTCTGGCATAAGGTATGAAATATTATATTTATTTGAAACTGTAGTGACTTTCGACCCATCCTGTAACTGAAAAATATACAGATATTTCTTTATTTGTAATATTCTATGTATTAATAAAGCTATCGAGAATAACCTTCATATATATGTTTCAAAAAACTACAAAAAAATATTCTTAATGCTGAATATTTAATGAAATAAAACCATTTATCTCGTTGATTACTTTTACATGTATTGAAAGTAGAATTATTTTTAATAAAATTAAGAAAAATTATTTGGAAAACTGAATTGATTCAAACGAATATAAATGAAATATATAGAACAGGAGAAAAAAAATATTACAGAAATCAATTTTAATAATACTCAGTTTAATTTTTCTTTAAATGTTAAAATTAATTTTGTAGGTTTCATAATCAATTCCATTAGATAATGAAATACATTCAGAGTTTCCATATAAGTCTCATATCTTTTTCTTTGCATGCAATTCTTTGAAAAGTCTACTATCTCAAAAATTCTTTTTTTTTCCCAAAGTTTTAAATTTCTGACTGATTATTTATTGACATTTTATTAGTTGTTTTCCACAGGAAAGTAAGAATAAAACTTACAACAACGGAAATAAATTATTTTATTAATTTAAAAAATACTTTTAACTAATACTTAATTTCAATATTTACTGATATTAACAAAATTCAAACATTTTTCTATACAACCGTAATATTTCCATTTTATCGTTGTTTTAAAAATGTTGTTATAAATTTGTAAAATTTCTGATGTTTTTAAATTTTTTTTAATGTTTTTTGAAAACTTGAGATATTAGATAAGTTTTATCAACTGGTTCTGATCAAGTTGTAGCAAACTCATTTGATAAATTCAAAATATATAAAGACGCGATTTTTTTAAAAATTAACGTTATATTTTCTTACAAGAAATAATTATTCCCATTGAGATCTTGTAAATCACAAAGCATTAATTGAATACGAAATATTTAACCCAGAAAACGAGGAATACTTAAGAATTCAATAAAAAAATATACAAATTATGCAGAAGTTGCTATCGGCCATAAAAGCAATTTGAAAAAGCACTCTTGTAATTTCATAGCCTGATTATAAAATTTCTCATTAAAAAAACGCTCTGAGAATACTAAAATCAAATTGTGATTAAAATAATGCTCATGCAAAATTAAAAGATAATGCAAAATGCCAGAAAAGACCTACCAGAAATTTAAATCCGCATTATTACTATTTTCGTACCTTCTTTCTCGAGCAAAACAAACTGAAGTGAATTGGTTAAAATTAAGTTGCATCTAATCGCTTAAGTATAAACAGAAGAATTGTCATTTTGCTTCTACGTATGCATATTAAAGTTCTTTAATAGGCTTTTTGATGTTAAGATAAACACCAGAAAATTACCTAGTTTTGCGCACGTATTAAAAATGGACAATAGACTAGTTAAACCTCTCACAGGTCAATTGAATTAGGTCGCAATACAACGAAGCTTTCGGGATGAATTTTTTGATTGAATATCCTTAGTAATAAAGCGTAAATTGAGATTTTAAACTCCAAGATAATAATATCAAACAAGTTAATGGTCAATTGCTGAGTAAATTAAAAGTATTTTCCATAAAAAATTATTCTAATCTTGGTAATAGGCGTAGTATTCATAAATAGCGCCCTACATTAACTTGAATTTTAAGCAATTGGAATAATGACTGGTTTCATTTTTGAGTCAACTCGCAATCATAAAATCCATTTGCACTTAATAACAATTTCCCTTGGAAATTTTTAAAAAATCCATTTTAATCAAAGATATGAAAATGCATTTTAATGATTATTTATCTTTTTACGGACTTAAGTAAAAATGAGAATGTAATATATTTTTATGCAGTATAGCTGGTATAGTAAAAAAAATTAAACAAAGCTTGAAATTTTTAATCTAGTACACGTTTTTAGAAACACAAAACATATTTTAATCAAAATAATATTTCATCAAATTTCCCTGGATTAATTAAGTAAAATTTTCTATTTTAATAGGATGTTTGCAAATAATCTTGATTTACATAAAATAAGCTGTTTTTCACTATACTATTTTATGCTTATTAATTATTTTGCTAAGTATAAACATTTCTCTTTGCTTCTATGCTGTTAAATAAATTAATATTTATAATTTAATAAAGGAAATGTACTAATGCGTATCCAAAATTATCAGAATACATTTTAGTATATATATATATATATATATATATATATATATATATATATATATATATATAAATGCGTGTGTGTGTGTAATGATTTCAATTATACTTAAATAATTTCTTATGCTTTAACTGCCATAGTGAGAAATTCATTTTATTTCCCGATACCATTTCGATTAATCCTCTAATTTATATAATCACGCACTCTTGAAATCTCCTCAGATCCGGTTTCATGCCCTGGATGTAAAAGGGAATACGGATATTCTCTACCAGACTCTACTTGTCCAAGTAAAATACCTAAAGATCCCTCCATATAATACCACGTGGTCTGAATAATTTTTGTATTTTACTTTCCAAACAGGGAAAGTTTCTCTTTGTTCTGAATTAGCTGTGAAGGCGAAAAGATGCCTATGGTGTCCAACGCCAATTTCTGTATGTAACTGCCTCTGTCCCGTGCTTTAATGTAAAATAAATGATTAAGCATGTAATTACAATATTTATTTCTTGAGTCATGACTGTAACATAAAGTTACAAATTAAATGAAAATTAATTAAAAAATAGCATCGATAGATGGCTTTCGTGTATATTAGCAGTTATACATCGCGAAAAGTATTTGAATTATTTATAAAACTTGAGAAAAAAATGAAACAAAAATATTTTGATTTTGAAATTCAGACATAAAACTTAAAAATTTAATAGATTTTTTTACAAAAACTCAATCGTAGTCTCTGAGCATAACTTTTACAATTTTATAAATCTAATTCATTTTCGAACCTCATTAAATAATTACTAATTCACTTTGAAATTTTTTTACGTGTGGTATAACGTCAATTATAACTTGGAACTTTTCTAACAACACAGCAATAACTTATTTTCTTTCCCCGATTTTAAAACTAAAATTACTTTTTATCATCCTCTAAGCTCTTTCTTTGTTAAGAATGCGTTTTAAATATCTATCAATGCTGTAAAACAGAATTTGATCGAAAATATAAATTACAATCATAACGAAAAAAAAATTTCATGTATAATTTTATTCATAAGTTTCAAAATGTTTCAATTTAAATGTTGAGAAAAAATGTTTACGACAGTTAGTGCACAATTCTGCTTAAGAATATTTGTGGTTGTATGTTCATAATGTGGCTAAACTATATTTGTGATTGTATATAAGTAATAAAGGTAGATATACTACTTTCCGAGGGTCATTTATACTAAGACCACAATTTTTTATCTCATTAATTGATGGATGTTCCAAGAAATTTGCAAAATCCAATAAAAAAATTTTGAAATCCAAATAATTAGAATCCAAAATATCAAAAGAGGAGTTTCATTATAACGAACAGCTGAAATATAATTCAAGTTTTGAGGGAGAAAAAAAACTAATATAATACTGTTGGATCCCATTAACTCGTGGTTTTATCACTAGTCCCTTTTAATGAGATTGAGATTTATTTTTTTTCAAATGATGTAAGAATTCCCTTCAATGTCTATGGGTCTCTCGTCTATGGGCTATTTTGAATTCGTCAACATAATGTTAATCCTATGGAATTTCGACTTTCGTTCTCAAACCCTTACTATTTGATCTATTTGAATGCAATAAAGTGCATCTGAAAGAGCGAAAAATAATGAAGGTTTCTGTGGAATTATTTTTTTCTTCCGATTTTTAAAAATATTTTAAATATTTTTTAAAGACATTAAAACTCACAAACGAATCATTAAGATAAGAGTAGAAATATTTTTAAAAATCGGAGGGGAAAAGTAATTCCGCAGAAGCCTTCATTATTTTTTGCTCTTTCAGATGCACTTTATTGCATTCAAATAGATCAAATAGTAAGGATTTGAGAACGAAAGTCGAAATTCCATAGGATTAACATTATGCTGAAGAAATCAAAATGGCTGGTAGAAAGGAGCCTTATGTTAAACCCATCATGTAGTTCGGCTAATGCACGTTTAATTTTTTGAAGCACAATGTTCTGCCGTAGGTGTGGTGAGAATATATTTTCAGGGAGGTGCCCTCTCAGGTGCATCTCTCATGTGGCTTCTAAGAGTGTGAAGTTTATAAACAATCAATCAAAAAACCCTTAAAGTGCAGAAATTAATACTTTTTTCCTTCTATTTTATATACTGAAAAATAATTAAACCATAGACTTCTATTTATATTCCAAATGAGAGGAATCAGAAATACGAGAAAAATATAAGTCAAATTATCCTTTCGCAAACGCTGACTTTCGTCTTAAATGAGAAAAGATAAAAATTCATAAGCGGAGATGAACAAAATGCTGTCTTTTAGACGCATGCTTTGAAAGTTTGGAGCTAAGAGAAATTTGATCAATTTAATATTTTTTATTTATCTTTTTTGGAATGGAATGTCTGAAACGGATATGAATTACCAATTCTCGGAAGGAAATCCAGTTAGGATTTTTTATGACATAAGATTATTTTCAAAATCTTGTGATCAGTGAGATTAGCCGTACGTTCAACCGTTTATATTTGTCACATTTTAGGAGTAGTAATGATTTTGAAATAATGATTTTTGTTATACTTTAAACTAACGCAAATAGAGTAACAGAAAATTCATACCAATGTTGGAACATATATTATCATTAAATTTATAATAGTATAATGTATAAATTAATATTATAATACTGTAACTAATGGCTTGGTAACTACATCGAGTTATCGGGTCCAAATGTAAGAATCTGAAATTTTTTTTTAATAATTTCAGCAATAGTATAATACCATTTTGATTACGATCAGAAATTTTTTTGATGTATTGAAAACCAGATTTTCACCAAACACAGTAATGTCAATTAAATATGTTATAATACTCATAGTATTTCACTGGTATCACTAACATACAATTTTGAAGCCATAAATTAAAATAATCCATTTTTTTTTATTCGTAAAAATTATCAATTTTTTTCACAAATCAGACAATGGTAATTTTTTTATGAAATAATTTTTCAAAAGAACGCAAGGTCATTAAAATATGTGATTATTTGCCTTAAATTGTATGTTTTTAATGGTAAAATTAGATCTGACTACTAAAATTCTGATTCAGACTAATTCGTTATTAACAGATAAATGAATGTTCTTAGCGTTTATTTAAATCACATTTCTTTCTCGTGGTATATGAATATTCTTCCATAAAATATTGCACAGTAATTTTGTACAGCTGTTGTTTGACAGTCGATTGCCACAGTTTTGACAACACGAAAACTTCCATTTTCTGATGCACATTTGATTTCAAATGATTCCTATATCAAGGGATTCACAGGCATTATTTAAAGTTTTGAAATTATTGAACATTATGACCTACTTTTCAAATCATATCTTAGAGGAATTTATGCTTATGATTAAGAATACTTAATAAAAAAAAAATTTCATTGCTTCGTACTACATTCCTATCCATTATAATAACTTGTAACAAGAAATTGTATCAATTGTTGTATCGTTGAAATAAAGTTCGATCCTTGTTTAAAACGTCAACTTTAGCTTACATATTGTAACGAAAATCAAATAACTTAATCTCATTTTAAAATCGCTGGTATATTTTAATGTTTTACTACATTTTCGTTATTATTATTTTTATAGATTTGCTGTTTACGATTGGTTTTGTACATCAACAGATCCTTTTATTCTGGTGGAAAATAAATGAAATGTTAGCTTTAAACATTTTTTTTTACAATAGTTAAAAAGCAATCAAAATGTTGCCTCTGAACGAGTCCAACCCCAGGACAGGTTTAATTGATTTATATTAACTAGCCAAACTGTAACACAGTTTCTTACATGCGTTGCAAACATTTTCTTATTCTTTTCCTTTAAGCTAAACAGACCTTTCCACATTAATCACATTCTTGTTGAGCTAAAACAATTTTTGAAAAAAAATCACCAATTATTATTATTCACTTCAACTCATTAGCAATTAAAGTTAGTGAAGTGTATCTTGTTTCAGATTAACTTTAATTTCGTGACATTGAGGAATATAAATAAAATATTCGTGGAATATTTTTTAAGAAAAAAAAAGTAAATAGCGATATTTGCTAACTGCGTAATAAATCACCAAAGTATTTTTTTAAAATCTTATTGCATGGACTTGAATCTAATCTTTACAAATTTTATGTAAAAGCGAAACATTTAATGTCTAACCCGTGGCTAGTAATTTATGGTACGCCAAGTTGACTATTATATTTAAAAAATTAAATTTTTCGAAATTTTATACACTTTTTTTAAAATAAAATCTTGTTTTTGAGAATAATGTTTTTTTTTTCATGTTTATAGTTTTTATAACTGAAAATTTATAGCTTCTCAACAGCTATTTGCTTTTTCTTTTCTATTTTAAAATGATTTGCTAAAAAAGGAAAAATTGGATGCAAAACATTTTCCATATCTTTACCATAAATCCTTCCAATATCTAAGAATAACATACATGAAAACCTTCTATATTTATATATTATCAATTTGTCTATCATGCCAATAATTTAAAAATCAATTAGATTTTACAAATTTCGTTTTCCCGGCTCTCCTGCCATTCGTAATAATTTATATATATGAATTCGTTTTTTAAATTAACGAACAACTTCTTATATTCTTTATTTTATGTCAAATCTCGGTTTTTGGAAAACTTTCAGATTAAATGAATCATCTTCCATTTTTAATTCGGCTGAATGTAATTGATAATTATCATAATTAAAAGCATCTTTAATAGCATTATATTATAAAATTTTTATATTCTTTTACTACGTCATTTTTCTAAGTAAAGGTTACCAGTTAGAGATGGCACGCTTGAATGAAATTAAAATATAAAATGTGGTACGCATACATGCATGGATACGCGAACCTTGGCCTAAAACATGCGCTACCACCAAAAACAAAAAGTTAAACTAACTCAGTACAAGAGAGTTAATATTGTCCTCAAAGAAAAAGAAAATAATTAATTAATTAATTAATTTTTTTTAAGAATCGTAATTTTCAATTTAGAAACTAAGATTCCTTAGATGACATCAGTTTATTTGAAATAGAAATAGAGACACAATTAGAACAAAATTATATCAAACTTCTTCACGATTTTTTTTCTCAGAAACATAATTTTTAATTAATTTTTTCTCAAGTCGATTGCCAGTTTTTATAACACTTTTTAAACAAATTTTTTTTTGTCTCAAATTAAAGCACTTTTTGTCAATGGACGAAATAAAAAAAAATTCAAAAATTAGAAATTCAGAAAGAATCAATCCAAAGTTATTTCTGAATTTTTATTCAGTTTTCTCGTGTATTATTCAGCATATTTTTAAAAATTACAGGTGTAAAATAATATATACAACAAATACAATGAGCAACAATTAAAAAGATTTTATTATAAAGTAATATTTTATTTAAAGCAACTGAAACCTTAAAAGTTTTCACATTTTGCGTTTTTTTTATTTATTTTTTAAGTCTGTTTAAAAATAAAGGGCGTTTTGCTGATTCCATAGATGCATTATTTAAGAGTATTTGACAAAAAGGACATCAGAAAATAGTAAACAAGCGTGCCACGCCGTAGAGAAAAATATCCATATTTGCGTTTTTTTATCAAAATGTGTTTTTTAAGGATATTCTGATATAACTTTTTGTCAGAATCTATTTTATTCACAGTGCAGATATTTTGTACATCACGAAACGTGATTATTTTCTATACAGTCAACATAATTTTTTTTCTAATAAACTCTCACGAATTTCAAGTATTACACAGTATTTGAATAAAAATCGCAAAGAAATTTAAATTGTAAAATTTAAAATAATTTGAATTTCTTTAAATTTAAATTTTAAAACTATAATTAAGTTCAGTGTACAGAAATAATTTTAAAGTTATAAACGCAGTGGATTATATGTAAGAAACACCTGAAGGCAAAAGTATATAATTTATACAAATGTCAGTACAGCTATTGATTATTAATAACTCGTAAAAATTATTTATGTACATCAATGCGATTTTCTTTGCATAAGCTGATACATAAGTATAGAGATATCCTAAAGTTAAAATATATTATTTCAATGTCTTTAAATTTTTTTTTATAAAAAGCATAATTTGAACTTTTTTTTATAAAAAGTATAATTAAAATAACTTTATTTTTTCTTCTCGAAGACGTCTCAGTTTCTTTAAATAAAGCCAGTATTAATACTCAATTTTAGTTTAAAATTATAAATATTACAACTTTCAAATCCTTTGTATAAGGGGGGGAAATATTGTTTTATATGCTGTTTCATCATTTTATTATGAATTTTTAAATTATTCATTCCTATTTCATACAGAAAAGAAGCCATTCATTCAATTTTATCACCTTAGTGAACAAAACTTTACTTCCTATGACATACTAATTTATTCCGTCATGTTTTGATAATTTTAAACGGATTTTTAAATAATTTATTCATACTTTATATTGAAAAAGCCAAATCATTCAATTTCATCAAAATGCTGGGCAGAATTGTAACTTAATATTTTACTACTTCGTCTACTTACCGTTGTATTTTTATGTCTAGGAAAGACTATTTGTTATTAGATAATTCTACGATGTTTTCACGAGGAATTAAATTATTTTGTTGCGTAAATATCTTTTCATGTACTTTCTTCAACATATACTCAAGAATAGTTTTATTCCCGTTAAACGTATGTCATTTACTTTTAGTCAAACTCTGTCTCCAATGGAAGTTATAAATTAGAAAATATGCATTTAATATTTTTTTTAAAAAAAGACCAAACGTTACTAGCGTGCATTTTAATTCTGCACCCTCATAAAATAAACCTAGAATATGTAGTAAAATATTGTTGAAAAATTATTGACGCAGAAGTGAACGAGTTAACGAACATACAGATAAACACGTTTTGAAACATTATCGTAATCGAAGAAAATTACTTATGTTTTCAGCATGAAATATGTTATTGAAGTAACTTACAGAACTTCATTAGCGAAACTCCTAAGAATCTACTAAGTAATACATACAATACCAAAGCTTTAATATAAATAATGTTAATAATACTACAACTATATAGAGCACAGTTAAAAGGGTATTTAGAGATGGTCCCTCGAGACCAAAGTGATTATAAACATTTTGAGCAATGTATAGAGTTTTGATGAATTTTAATATTGCCATATAGATTTGAGCCCATCCCGTAGGTGTTTTTGTATCCGCCCATTGAAATTAGACTTTAAACATGTATTTTGTTTTATCAATCTAATTACCTCTCTCCCATAAAGCAAGATTTGTTGCTTAAGATCTTGATTTGTGTCCTCCTTTCTTCCGTTTTCAATTAAAATAACTAATTATGTTATAGAAAAAAAGTTATTGCGTGAAATTTTATACTTTTAGCGAGAAGATGGTGTACAAAACCCAACATGCAAATCGAAAAACGAAATATTAAATTAAATTCTTACATCCTTCAAACTAACTAAAATCAGATAATATATTGGAACCTAAAAATACATGATGTGTCATTTTACATTATTTAGTTTTTGTAAATAACAATGCTTTGTTTAATTCGTTTTAGACTCATACAAATATGCTGTATGAACTTAACAATTTTCATTAAAAGCGGAACTACAATAACACTGCTCAAACTCAAATAAAAATTTATAAGGCTGATTAAAATTTCTGTTTTCGATCAATACGGGTTTTCTCTGAGGGTTCTTCACAAACTAATATAAAAATATAAATGAATAATAATACATATTATATAAATTTTAAATGCAAACATCATTGTCATATATTTTTGTTACTTATGTTATGATATGATTTCCACAAGATTACTAACAAAATCTAATACGCTTTATGTTTAGCTGCTGGAAATCGAGAAGAAATGAAGCTTGTAATTATTAAAATGACGCTTTATTCTTTTAACCGTAGAGTAAAAAAAATCCATACATATACTTAGCTCAGTCCAACATCGGAATTTCTTTTTAGAGATGAATTCTTCAGATATATACAGTGTAAATGTGTATACGTGTAATACTTACTTATATCGAACACTCTTCAAAGATAGGCTTCTAATGATTATACGGATCAATTTTAAATTTATAATGCCTCTCTCAAAATCATCTCGAAATCAGAATAAGTTTCGATAATTATGAATACTAAGCTCTGTTTGGTAATTCAAAATACTAAGCAATATATATCAGATTCTACACACTAGTTTCGCTAAAACGATTTTTATAATATGCATTTCCTAATGTAGTAACTCTAAAAGTGACGCTTGAGTCCTTTAGCAGTAAAATTCCATATAAACATTTAGCGCATCCCATCATCGAAATCCCTTTTTTTAGAGGAATTCTTCAGAAATATACAGTGAGTTATATACGTATAGTACATACTTATATCAAACACTCATTAGAGATATGTTTCCTATGATAAATATGAATTTTATATCCTTTCATTTTAGAATTAAATCTAAATCAGAATAAGCTTCTATAATTAAGAATATAAAACAATAGTTCGGTAAAGAAATTAAAAATGCTAAACAATATCAGATTTTATACACTAGTTTCTCTAAAACGATTTTTTTTAACAATATGTTATCTATTAAAAAATATGAATGTTTTAAATTTATCTAAATTGGATAACAAATTTTCACTAAAGTTATACTTACAAATTACAAAATGAAGCCAATTTTTAAAAAGAAATTAATGATGGCTTATATTTCACGGTTTCACACACATAATAAATAAATATTTTTTTATTATTTTTCGTCGAAACACCATGACAAGAATGTTCTGGATTTTCCCACATGTGAAAGGAAATAAACTATTGTATCGTAAAACACCCTCAGGAACGAAAAATCATGATTAATTTTTCAGAAAACTATTACATTTTCATTGATAAATAGTTTCTTAAATTTTCCCTTTAAAGTTTATTTTTCAAGCCATACACAGAAAAATAAACGTATACAGCCGTACTATTTTTCAGCAAGACTAGTGAGCCTAAATTAATTACAGAACGAAGCCATTGAATAGAATGTAAAATCTCAAGGAGGAAAGTAACATTTTTTTTCTTTATATTATATATTGCCTAAATGGAAAAAAAATATGCAAGAATATTGTTATATTTCCCATTTTTCCACACACTTTCGTTACATCCTCAACATGAAATACTGTGTATAAGATGACATATTTTCTCTACAAATTTTACCTATATCATTGTTTCTTCGAAAAAGTTAAAAAGTTTATTCGAAAAATAAAGCATCCATAAATTGTAAACTAGGCATAAACGTATCCACTAAAATATACATTATACTATTCCACGTAATTTTTTGGGTATGTATAACCCATCTTTTTAAGTTTATACAAAATGTATTGTGAATTATTAGTGTTATTATAAAAAAAACAATTAACGAGTGCATAAAAAAATATAAAGATAATTTATGAGGTTATTTTTAAAAATAGGAAGGTTTGGGGAAGAGGATTTGCTGTAAAATATTGTTTTACCGAAGAATTCATTACTCTTATTGAAATAAAAGATTCAATTATCAAAACGAAATTGATAAGTTTTAAGATCGTAAGATAATACAATTCTATATAAAGTTGTAATCGCACCTAATTACTTTGTATTAAAAAAAATCCATATTGATTTTTTCAACAAATAAGAAGACATAAACAGAATAATGAAGAAATTAATAATAATATTTTAATATTTGATTCCTGTAACTTTTTAACTTTGTTAGTATTTTGCACTTAAAAAAAGATAGAAGATGTATACGATAACGTTATCTAAGTACCTCACCCAAAAAGAAGAGTTTTTGTTGCTTTAGATACCTAATTTGTAACTATCTTTCTTCCGATTTCAATTAAAATAACTAATATAAGATTAACTCTATTAAAACTCTAATAGTCTTCTCTATAGCATTTTTTATTCGGCTGCATTTTGTTTGGAAATAAATAGTGTGCCTGTTATTTACTGAATATAATCATTGCGATTCCGATTAGAATTTCGCATTTCTTTATTTAAAAAAAAATCAATATGTAATTTTTGTTCTTCAGAAATGCAATCAATGTCAAAGCAATTAATGAATAATTCGAGATGAAACAATACATATTTTTTTTAAAAAAACTAAGTTTTTATGCACTGTTTCATAATTTCAATAACTAATTCAAAAAAACTCATTTTAAAAATAAAACTTTAAAACTAATTGAAATGAAACTATCATTAACTTTTTTTAAAAAAAAATATCGTTTCCACATTTATTTAAATTATAGCTGTTTTTCAAATTATTTTTATCCAAAATACAAGTTTCATATTATAAATGTAAAAATAACTAATGTTAACAAGCAATAAAAACATAATTATTTTTAAGTATATTTGTTATAACTAGCAATCATTACAGGTTTTAGCTCAATTTTTTATCAATTACTATTTTGAGTCATCAATTTTTCTCATTATATTCATCTACAAATTTAACACAAACAGAGGTCAACAAAAAATTAAATCATCAAACAAGATTATTCTTATAGATGATAACAATTACAACGATTATTTTAAATGACAATAAAATGTGATTTCGTAGTAAAAACAACTATCAAATTATCTTAACATTAATATTATTTTCTTACATCATTAAAACGTCTCATTTGAGTGACTATGGGAGTTTTTCCTCGCCATTTTGCAACTGACATTGCTACAAACGGAGACATAACATTTACAAAAATAAAGGTATTGAAGCGAAAATTTTTTCCTTAAGTAATTGATAAAACAGTTCAAACAAAATTTGATTGGATCACTTTAAATTCATAACACATAAACAATTAACTCGACATTTTGTACCATAAAAATAATTGCTTGCATACATATTTAAAATTGGAAATAAATAAGGCCAGTTACTTTTATTTTTTCTCCCAACAATGCGAAATGTGTGTGTGAGTGTGTGTGTGTATGTGTAGTGAATCGTGGAGAACGTATTTTTTGGAAAAGAAAACTTCAGAATTCAATTTACGGGTAAAATGCTAATAATTACTGTTTATTAAGATTAGAGATCAGATTAAATGGAATAAATAAATGCTATTTAAAAGTTCTAAAAATTTTCCGTACCTCTAATTCTTGAATTTTAAATAAATAATATAAAATAAATCTTTCATCTTCCGCCACTAACGGTGAACGTTTTTAGTCATAACGATTTTTCGATATTATTTTTTTCCAGATATCTATGTTTTCTTTTATTTCATTTACATAAGGCTTTAAACGTAATTGTTTTTTTTTTCTATTAAGAAAAGGGTTATTTTTTGTAACTATGATTCTCAATACTCAATTTGAAATCTCAAAATTAAGAATTTTATTCTCTTTCAATAATTAAAATTTAAGATCTATTTATGTGGAAGATACGTTCGGAGAGATGTTGAATGAACAGCGTTGGGTTTTCATCGAAAATTTTCTGAATTACAAAATTGCAAGATACAAATACTCTATTAAATTTCTTTTGATTTATTTTATATGATTATACAATTTTATGAGATTTTTTTTTCTCAAATTATTATGCAGGTCTTACATCATACATTTTAAATCGCAAAATTATTATTCTATGTACCATATTGGTTAATCATTTGATTTAACACGGCAACAAATCAAGTTATTCACTTTTAAAGGAAACACTTATGATGTGTTACATCACTAGACATTTTTGAAATAACATCGCAGAATTTTTTTAAAGATTATTTTAAAATGTGCACGACACACACATATAATCATCCAATTGCAAGTTCTTAATTTTTTTTTTTACTATTTTCAATGTACTGTTCTAAGAAAACATTTACAATATATTAATTTTAAAAAAATTAAAAAGTAATAAAAAAAACTTCTTATAAAGCGAAGAACTTTAAAAAAAAAATTCCATTATAGAAATAATTATAATAAAAAAGAATTGCGACTTATTTAAATATGTGAATTAAACAAGTATATAAATGTCGCATAACATCAAATTTAACTATTTACAAAAGATACTTTAAATTATTATTTTCTTATTAATTTATTTTCTTGAAAACGCAGATCATTCATTTTATGAGCAAAAATATTACAAAATGATCTAATGAAGAAGCATGGACTTCAAATAAAATTCTAGATTTTTCTTCCGAAAAAAAAAAGTTATTTAAAATGTTTTCGAAACTTTAATGTTACAAGAAGTAAAAAGTAGATTGAGAGTTTTTTCTCAAATTTGCATTTAAAAGAACAAGGCTTTTAAGGAAATAAGTAAATGCTACTTACTAATTTCTCAAAAAAATATTTAACAAAAATACTATAAAGCACAACTCTTAATAAACTAATTTCTTTCGTAAATGGTGGCCAAAGAATTAACGAAATAAATATAAAAAACACACAATTTTATTCAAATATTTCCGTTAATAGTGAAATGATTTATGTATTGACATTCAATTGTTGAGTAACGAGTTTAAAAGTCATGGTATTAACACGAAATTAAAATTTTCAAATTATTATCAGACAAATCAATCTTAAGCAATGAAAAATTGAGTTAGTAAATTTTTCATCATTTATAAATCAAGCATAATATTATATCAGTCTTTATGATTCGAAGTTACAATTCTTCAAAATCTAAAATATCTTGTCACTATATATCACAATTAAGACAATTAAAATGAAACCTCTACTCAAATATTGATCGAGAATTAGCCGTTTTACGTTCATATCAGCTAGGCAGATTTGAGTTTGAATTTTTATGAAGCGAAGACCATTTTCGGCCATACTTCACTAAACAAACCTTGTTTTTTTTTCCAAGAAAAAATATTTAAACTGAATCATTCTTTTAAAGGAAAATGTTCTATTACAAAATAAATAAACAATGTAATTTACTTTTATTTTTAATACCTCCAATTAAGATTTATATATTTTTTACGAATTAATAAATAATTTAATTGGTTTCAACCGCAACGAAAAATTACGGAAATCATTAGTGCAATTTTAAGAAGAAAATATAAACAATTTACCTAGGTAAAAATGGAATTAGTAAGATAATTATTTTATAACTGAGTAAGAGATCCAATTTCCTTTTATTTATTTTTTAAAAATCACAAACGTTTTTCCAAATTAAAAGATAACACATTGTTTCAAAATCATATTACAAAATGAGTTCCTCTACGGGTTAAGTAAGTGGTTGATTATCAAACAATCGTATTAAAAAACAAAATCGAAATAACTTTCACAAACACACACACACACACACACACACATATATATATATAACGGCGTGAAAATAATGTGACTTCTTTCTTTTTTTTTTTCGAATAATCAATACGTAGTTTCATATTATGTTTCTACTACTATTCACTGAATTAAAAGAAATACTGTTATGAAATTGTTACACTTATATGAAGTCATCCTTTTTATATTACCCAACAAATTATTTATATACTATACCACTTTGCGTACTTTTTAAATTACTTATATCTAGAATTACAAATTGAATTATTATTTGGGCAATTTCCACAATTAGTCGGCAGGAATTGCTTATAAACAAGACAAAAACTTCTATGAATGAAATTTTTTTTTTCATCATTTAAGAAAAGAGTGGCCTTTTAAAGATACAAGACACTTTTGTTCCCAACAATTCATACCTACCTTTTTTACATACTTTTGGAATTAATATATAAATGTAAAACAATAAACGGAACATTTTTACCCAATTTTTGAAACCATGACACTATATGATAATACAAATAACGGAATAGAAACTCTAAAATAATATCTGAAATACCTGAGAATTGTTTTTAAAAATATAAAGGATTCAAATATTTTTCACAAAAATGAATGTTGCTATCAGAAATCTCAAGAGAATTTTTAAGAGAGTAAATTTTCTGTCTGAAAACTATATTATTCCGTGAAATTATAAATATCTTATATTACATAACTTCTATTTATAAAAGTTATATAATAGTTATTTGAAATTCTTTTATACATATATCAGAAATAAAAAAAATTCAACAATTTGTAGGTATAATCGTTATAGGGAAATAAAGAGAAAGAAAACTACTTAACTAAGAACTGTATTTTCTCGTTAAATAAATTATCTAAAGTTTAAATTTCGAAGACTTTTTAAAAAAATTAAATAAAATTTACTGAAGTTTCTAAGATTGTTACAGTATATTTTAACTCAAGTGGTATAAGAAAAATAATTAGAGAAGTCATAATGTTAGATTTTTAAAAAGTTTCCACTATAAGGAAAATAAAATAAAAAAATAATCGAATGGTAATAAATATAATTTTCAAAACAATTGTTCATTATTTGATTTGTAAATAATTTCGTGAATCGTTAGGCAAGGGAAGTGTTGTTTTAGAATTTGAGTTTTATTTAGAAACTGAAACTAATCTTGAGAAAAATAAGTGTTTCTAAAAATAAATCACGGTACTATAAGCGTTCCAAAAAAATCAACAAAAATAAAAGTTTTACAAATGAATAAATTTAAATAAATCAATATAAATCTCGTACCTTTATTTTTAATCACTCTCAAATCGTAATCACAGCTTTAGAAGAAATTTCAAAAAAGTAAGAAGCAATATTGTAAAAAGAAAATTATATTTTTATAATAAAATTCATTATTACAGTTGATAATTAAATACTTTGTTCGTGCATTTTATTTCAAACTTGTAATATATCATTTCCAATATTCTTATTCATAAAATTTTATAGTAAAAATTGCTAATATGCATTTTAAATATGTAATTCGTTTTTGAGTTTTTTACCTGTTACGATCAAGTTTTACCAAGTTCACAGAAGAAAAATTTTAATTAAATTGTATCGAATGATTTATTTGCGTTTCAGTGTAATTAAAGTATCAAACACATCGAACGACATATATTAAATAAACATCCATTAAAGTACAAAAAATATATAAAGAAACTTTTTATTCTCTCATAAACTACTGCCTAAACCTGTAAACTTAAAAAAAAATCTAATAATTTTAAATTATGAAACTTTTTTTCCTTTATTGATAGATTTTGAAAGATAATGTGCATATAAAATCGCTTAGAACTTAAGAATTTTCGTTTCATAAATAATTTAATGAATTTAACATTTTTAACTAAAAGCGAACAACAGCAACGACAAAGTGCTGCGATATAATTAAATGTACATTTTTCAATGTAAGCACTAATATATCTTGTGTATTATAGAATAAGTGAGTCTAAATTGTTAATTGATTCGTAATATATCATTATTCAATTAAATCATTGACAACGTTTTAATCTTTTTAAAGAATTAGTTAGGATTTATAAGAAAATGTGTTATAAGTTTAAAATTACATAATTTTGTTTTAATATGATTTTACACATCCTATCGAAATAAAGGTATTAGTAAGTAACAATAGTTTGTATTCTAAATAACGGCACGTAGCACAAATAATATAGGAAAATACACGTTTTACATACATTATTTCGCTTTTGATGAATAAAGTGCATTCTCACATAACTAACAGATACAAGTGGATAGAGAGGGAGTCTCAATTCATAAAGAATAATATTCTTTTATGACACAAAAAAGTAGTAAAGTGCATAAAACTTTCTTTCGAGTACTTTCTTAAGTTAGTAAATGTGACTCAATAACATAATAAAATGAAAAATTGCTGTCTAAAGAGCAATGATAAGAAAAAAATAAATTATTGCGTTGAAAGTTGGTGTCCAATACAAGTTAGAAAAATTATATCACATCAATTCGTTGTTAAATAAAAATGTTAATATCGCAGCAAAAAAATCTTGAAAATGTAGTTCCTTTGATAAAAAAAAATAAAAGTGATGAATTAATTTATGCATCATTAATAAATAAATTTAATAACCTGAGCAACATTCGAAATATTTAAGTTATAATAAATTAATATGATATCTTGTAAGAAATGGTAAAGAATATTGGTCAAATTTAAATATATTAAAGCAATATCCTTTACTTGTATATACTCATATTACATAAATAATAATCACTCTTCATTGATTAAAGTATAATAAGAGACAAGTAAGTAATATTATATTATACGCAAGGTTTTTGATGAAAGCTGAGAAGTAGTACCAGGAATCAAATAGCATTCTGTTGGTAAGAAAATAAAAAGATATCTTTCTAACAAAAATGATTTTGAAATTTATTTGATATTGCCATGTGAATTACACACGATGCCTGCTTTACATATAAGCCTAGGCTATAATCGCTAAGTTAAATTAAGATTAAAATAATTTATTTTTACATATTCGCTGTGTACCAAATCTATAAGTAATATCAAAGCAATACATACTGCCTTTAACAATATATTAACATTTAGTTAAGATTTTTTAATGAGATTCCCTTTCTTCAAGAAACTGAAAATTATCTTACCTTGCGGCCTGTACGGCAGAATCCTCGGTTGTCTTGCCATCAGCCAAGGATACGATGCATAGTCCCTGTTGACCAGATAGGACGTTAAAGGATATTGTCCAGGACAGTGTCCTAAAGAAAGTGTAGGTCCATAGTGTGACATCACAGAAGGATATGTTAAAGGACTGCTAGTGGCATGGGGCGCCACCAGATCGCCCCTATGTGGGTAATCGGATGTCCTGGCAGGTAAAACTCTCTGTGGTGTGAATTGGCTGTACCCACTGTAAATGTCCTCAACTGGTGCCCTATAGTATGGAGAACTACTGGACGAGGTCAGCTTTTGGTGGGAATGAGCTGGAGGTGGTGTGATAGTGGTTATTTCATTATCCGAACATCTGTCATCATCTTCAGGGCTTGGAGAACGCTTGGTGTTAGTCTTAGCTTCCAAGCCCACGATGGACTCAATGGAAAAGCCCAGTTTGGGCTTGCTGGAGTTGGTGGCAGTTCTGTGGGGAGGCAATATGGCTGCTGGAGCCACTGGCATCATGCTGGTTCTCAAGTCACCTCTCATCGAGTGCAAGTCTGAAGATCTATCCACGATCTATTACAACGTTTGGAACATTGGAAATATTGAAGGAAATATCAATTGATTCACCAGATGATAATTCAAAATGGACTGGTGTTTATAAAATTGTACTTCTAAAGGTAACGAGTCAATTTTCTTTTCCACTTAAAATTTTAAAAGAAACGTTCGAAGCTTTTCTTTTACGTGTGTATTCGATGAACAAGAAATTCGTAATTTTTTTAAGAATATAATGTATCTGTAATAAAGTTGATTTTTTTCCCCTTGTAAACACTAAGAAATTTACTAGTTTTTACTACAATAATATTTTTAATGGATTTATTAAAAACTGCTCATCATCCAATCGCCGCACAATTCTGATGAAAAAAAAAATTGATGTTATACGCAAAAAACGAAAGCTGCGGAAATCACAAGTGAAAACGAAAATAATCCCTTCAGTGATAAAAACGGGCGAAATGCTTCTTCGCGCTCGAGTTGACGAAGGGTTTCCCAAGTCGTTCGCCGGCAAGATACGGCCGTTTCCGCGGAAAAGAAACTCGGACGAACTTCGTAGAAACTCAATTCATCCGACGCACGCGCCGTAACGTGTTAGCGGATTACTGCGCTTACTAGATTGCTATTGGCAGAAGAGGGATAGTTGACGAAGAGAAGCAACAAGTAACTCGAAATCATGCCGGTCGAAAAAACTTTTCGAAACTAATCTGCGTAACGCCATCTATCGGAAATCACCTACACTATAGATAGACTGGAATGAGTGGAAGATCTCACTTAAAAAGTTAGCCTGTTTATTTTATTTCTGTAAATGCTTCTTTTTTTTTTAGCGTGATTCGGTTTAAATTACCATAATATTATGATTCAAATTAAGGACTCAGTAAGATGTCGCAGTTTGTGCAAACGTGAAGAATTTTTCATTAACAATAAAGTCGATGTAAGTAACATGCATAATTATTAATAACATATATAATTATGAGTTAAATACATAGTTTTTACAAAATTATGATTGTGATCATTTTGAAGAATACCAAAAACGTATATTGAATATGATTTACATATACGCTTTTGGTATTCTTATAAACGTATATGTAACGTTTCATATTTTGTCATGCACATATTTCTTTATTGCTTTACGGTATTTTAAAGAATTTCGAATTTTTCAATCATAAAACTAAAATTTAGCCTCATAGTCGATGATAATCATTTATTCAAAACCCTTCGGCCGTTTTAAAAAATAAATATCAAAATAAGTATCTACACAAATTATATATCAATTCTGTCTGAATTTGACCATAATTTCTTAAATTATAAATAAGTACTTATATTTATATATACATCAGGGTCTATAATTAATCTTGTTCCATGGGTACTTTGGCAGAAATTTTGAAGCAATGGACCCTTGTAAATGTACGACGAAAATTACGAATCAGTTATTAAAATTCTTTTAAAAATACGCGATGAAGTTACTAAGGAAACCAAAGATATAGGAATAAAGTTAAACAGAGATTTAAAAAAAAAAAAACATAATAAATTAATATATGTTTCTATCTTAATAAATTATAAAGAGTCGTAAATGCATCTAGTGTAAAAGTTAAATAATACAGAGTAGCTCCCAAAATTGAGAAAATATCTCTCACTTTCTCTTTCTGAAAACCTAAAACAATATTATTTATTGCTCATTTAAGTTTAACATTTATATGAATTATAAAATGCACATTACAACATTTGTAAGAATAAGTGAACAAAAATGAACGATCGATAATAATTTAATTAACAAAATTTTTACGGCAAATTTCCAAATTTCAGGCTCAAAATGAGTATATACCCTGTAAAAATTGCGATTTTACTACTACTACTTTTTTTTTTTTTTTTTTTTTTTAACGAATCAGTGTAACTATTTTGTTCCATGAGATCCCAGTAATTGATTTCTAGCAAAAAAAAAAATATTTTTGCTATGAAAACGAGCTTCAAAATTGTAACTAAAATTAAAATTTAGAAAATGTCATTCTACTAAATTCAACACAAAAAGATTGAATACAAAAAGTCGCTCAAGAGAATAAAAAAAATTGTCTGATTGCAAATAAACTTAAAAGAGAAATAAATGAGTCAACTTGACGACCAATGCACGCATATATGGGATTGTATGCCTGGGAAAATCAGTTTTTGTTGCCAGAGTTGTGTATAATTGTTAAATGTAATTTCAAACATAATTTCAATTTCTCGATTACATTGATTTAGAAAACTTGTGGACTCGGAAAAATTTGCTCAAAAGCATAATATTAAGAACAAAGAACATTTATACAAAGAGTATTATAAGAAAAATAGGTAAAAAAAAAATCCAGTGAAAATGCAGAAATTTCTTCAAATCAATACGCATTGTTTTAAAGGTGTTCTAAATACAAAGAGGATATGCATCAAAGTACTAATTTACCTTTTTTAAGAAAAAATTAGTAAAGGAATTATACATTGTATGTTAATTTTGTAACTTAAGAAATCTGTAACTTCAAAGTAAAATATTATCGATTCTTCCATTTTGTTTCTCAGTCTAATACATTTTGTAATGTGCATTTTACTGTTCTTAAAAATATCAAGCTTAAACAAGCATTTAATAATCTTGTTTTAGATCTTTCAGAAAGAGAGTGCGATGTGTATACTGAATTATGGCACGTATGCGAGGAACAGTTTATGCCTGCTTTCACCAGTAAGACATCTAATTTTCAAAAATGTATTATAACAATAAAAAATTTCTCTTGCAGATCTTATCGAATTGAAATAAAACGTACATAAAAAAAAAATAAATAAATAAAGAGTTTAATTTCTTTAATACTAAAAATATTTTCTTTTTAAAATAAAATATCTAACGCTAGTTAGAATTTTTTTTTTTATAATGTAGAAAGTCTTAATGAAAACATTTGATCCCTGCATAAGTTACACATTTTACATAGTTTAATACGTTCAGGATTATTTATTGAAGGCATGCGAGTATAAAACGCAGAAAATCTAGTGAAGCAAAAGACATAGTTTACAAAAATCCAGTCGCGTTGTGCAAACAGTGAGATAATGTAAGCTCCCAGATACATTAAGACAACTATTGACACGGTGTTTGTATTTCGAAAAATCAAGTGCCAAATGAAACAGTGTTAAACAAGGTCATCTTAATTCGTAAATAATAGAGATAGGGTGAATAAAAATAACGTAAATAACCGGGATGAGAAAGTAAAAATAACGTACTATATTTTTAGTTTCTTTTTGTAGCAGAGCTTAGCTCTTTAGCACCATATATATATTTTTATTGCTAACATAAATCATTCATTAAACCAAAAATATTCGAAAAAATGAGTTACATTTATGAGCAGGAGATGTTTTCCACATTTGTTTTAAAATGCCAAATCTGAACATGGATTATAATAATTTTTCTTGCTCTACTTGCTGCTAAAAGTTATATTTTTGACAGATAGCTATTCAAATGGTGAGACGATTCGGATTTTTTAACTACCAATAGATGAATTTCCATATGATTTTCTTTTGTATTTACTAAAGTGTTACATTATCCAGTAAATATTACATTACCCAGAAAATAATTATAAGTCAAACCAAATACTTTAAGCCAAGATATGATTTTTAATGAAAGTGGAAATAATTTACACAGGAATGTCTTAAGAACTGATGGGAGAAGTTTTAATAGATGGTATAGTACAGCATAAGATACATGTCTTTAGAAAAATGCATGGGGCACAAGTGAAGCATCGAGACACAAGAAATAAAAATAAACAAATACATAAACGGGAGTACCGTAAAATTTTAATTATTACTAAAAAATAAATGAGATGTCTGGATAAAATTTATTCTGCATAATAATTGATCCTTACGTACAAAATGATGCAAACTACAACTATCCATGTTGATTTATTTGGTTTCAGAAAGCGGTAGATTGAAGAAACCCGCAGTATTATAAAATTTTAATTATTACTATAATAATAGATGTAGAGAGAGAAATTTAATTTTCTTTTATTATTCTTAAGACTACTCTACTTAGTCATCTTCCAGAGTTATTCATTTCTCTCAAAGTTTCTTGACTTTTCGAAGGCCGTTCACCTGTAGACTAAATCTCATCTTTTTCATACCAAGGGTTACTTCATTCTACGGATTCTTGAAATCAGACAAATCTTCTTTACTATCTGTAATTTACAATACTTTGCACATAAGGATTAATTAATTATGCAGCATAACATTTTTCCCGATACCTTGGTTATTTCTTAGAAATAATTAAAATTTTACGATACTCCACCGTATAGTCTAATTACAGAAATGTTGATGATTGCTTTTGCACAGAAACGTTTACAATTATTGCTGACATCGTTCTATATATATACCTGTTTGAAAATGCAACACCATGAAAGTCATCAAGTCAAGTGATTTAATGCAGAAATGACTTGTGATACAAATAAATGGAAATTCAAATTTTTCAAAACAAAGAAACAAATTGGCGTCGAAATCTAAGTATTTGGTGCGGCCATGCGCTGCAATAGATACTATATACGACGATGACATGGGTCAAACAGATGTTGGGAATACTGCTTGAGGAAGGCCTATATCTTGTATGACAGTTCGTCTTTGGAAACTGCGGGACGCGGATCGGCAGAGACATAGAATATTCATATCCCACATTAATAATAGGCGACATATCCGGTGAATAAGCAGGCCGGGAAGAAATTTGCATGCGTTGTGTGCTGAACGAGAAGTCTCAGACAGATCCACTTTTAACATGGTGCATTATCTGCCGAAAAGACCATCCAAGGAATGCTTGGAAGGAAAGGAGTGACTTCCGGGCTGTAGCACTTCACAGGACGTACCTATATTTATATTGAAGATTACCCACACCTAGAATGTCAGGTCAGGATCGTCAGCGAGTACGGAAATCGCACCCAGACCATAAGCAAATTGTTCAGAGCCACTATGTCGTTCAATAATGCCTCTGACGGCATTACAGGCCCCAGCACTCAACATCCCAACTGAACAGCATCATGGATTCAAGATGGAAGCGCAGTTCATCTTCGAAAAGACAACCCGGTGCCAGTAACAACCTGTCTCTGTGCTCGAAAGGCCCACTTGCCGACGCGGCCGTGATGATTCGCCGTGGGGGGTCTGTATAAAACGCAATCCGCAAGCGCGGCAGACGGCGACAGGTGGGCGAAGCCGTGCCTGGCAGCGATGGGCCAACGGCAAACGCCCAGCTGCCTGGAGGAAGCTGTACTACGCCGGCGAACCGAAGGTTAATCGATCATCGCTCTGACGTCACCTTCACCGTCGTCCAGTGCCTCAAACAAAGAGTTCCGCTCGTATCGTTCAGCGCAAACTCGCATCTTTAACCAGTTCGTTCATGCATGGAAACAACTATGCGCGATGGAGAAGATCCTCCTCTCAGATATCTGCCTCTCGTTCAGCTCACAGCAAGTTGGCGATTTCTTATTCGTAAAATAGTGGGGCATGCTCAGGTCTACTTCCAGCGTTTACACTATAAATGTCATAGACTTTCGCGTCACTTTACAGCACTTTGTTTATCGCTTTCGGCTTGCATCAGTTTCAGAGGGCGCTGCGCGCGCCGCCGTCAGCTCAAACTTTATTAATTTGCATAAATATCCTATAATTGAGCATTTGCGGAATTTCGCATTTGATTCTGATGATTTCGCCTAAAGCTATTTGCACATTTTCTACAAACAGCGGTTTATATGTAACAATTAATGCGACAACGATCGTGAGTGATTGAGTGCAGTTTTAATCAGTGTTCTTTTACCTCGCTCAATTCCGCACTCGCGTTATACATGTTTGAGATTTTCAGCTTGCTTCGATATTCAGTTCTCATAAAGTGGACTTCAGAATGTCTCCTGCTAGAATAACAGGGTTCAATAATTGCACTCAAGAAACAACTATGTTTTGCTTAGCATTTATATCTTGCTGGCTGCAACCCTTCTTATAAAAGCTGGTCATAAAACTCGAAGGGCTGGCATTTTTTTTTTTTTTTGTCAGGTAACATGTTCAAACATACGATCACTAAAGACCCTTGACCGGAGATAGTACACACGTGCATGGTCGAGGTCCCAAGTCGCTATTGGCATGGTGTGAGAGTATATAAAGGGAAGTGCCAGCTCAGATGTCCTCATCACTTAGGCGAAGGGCTCAAATTATGAGATAGAATATATACTGTGTTGCTTCTTATAAGTGAGATGTTAAATAAGTCAATTACCATGTCGCAGTGTTGGCGTTCAATCAAACATCACATCCAACCCACACATTCATCCTCAAAAGAAATTGGATCGTGAGGGTATATAAGGGAAAATTCAGAGACTATTTCAAGCGTTTCTTAATTAATTTTGATATTTTGTGTTAAGTAAGAAAATTTGTGAAAAGTGCGATAAAAAAAAACTTTACAAGGTGTCAAACAGAAGTTAATTGTAACAAATTTTTTTTTTTTTAATTCTGTTCTTAAATATTGTTTTAAATGTCCAAAATGCATCAATTATTATACATGAAACCATCGCTGAGAGAAAAGTCACGCAGAAAATAAGGAAAAAATAATCACGAAGATATATCAACAGAAATAACTTAGAAACTCAGTTCTCTGATAACTTCTAAAGATAAATATCTTGATTTAATTTATGTGTTTATATTAAAAATGACTAGTGCTGCTGCTCTTCTTCAAATAACTTTTCAATTGTGGGTTCAAATCAGTCGAGGCTAAGTTTAGGGCAGTTGACTCACCAAGCCGAAAATGGATTTCATCTGTTCACTTTCAATCTTTTTTAGATGAAAGTCCACATCGCATAGATGTTCAAGAAGTTAAACGTTTTAATTTTGCAACATTATTATAAGGATTAAATTAGCCGTTTTCATTTGATCCCAAAATTTATCAATAGTCTTGTTGAAAAACGAAGAATTTTTTAACATGTCTAGTTAAAGAAATCTCTAAGGAACAATTACTCCTTTATGAAACTCAAAATATATTCACTTTGTTATGTATTTGAAAGTATTTCAATTACTTCAAATTCAACACTGCATAGTGGTATTTTCAATTGAAAAAGAAATATATTTTCAAACTACCTATTTAAGATTAGATTGGAGGCTAATTATATTTTAAATACGATTGCTTGTAGTTAAAAAATCAAAAAAAAATTAAACATATCATTATTATTGTTTTCTTTGTCCAACCAAATTATTTTTTTTTTTGTAAATCAGTGTTTGTTAA
>BMAW01113717.1:517483-532230 GCA_019974015.1 Nephila pilipes
CCTTACTCTCTTTTAATATATTCCAAGACTGCCTTTAAATGTGTTCAGATGTATGCATAACAAAATTCTCTTGGCTGAATTAATTAATATTATTGGAATTGTACAACATAAGAGAACATCTAGGCGATTTTTTTATTTTTTATTTTTTTATTTTTTTAGGCAGTAATAATAACTTGAAAAAAAAAATAACTATCCATATGGTTGGAAAATGGGTGAAATAAATAAAAGGGGAAAAAAAAAGGTCTATGCAAAGTTTTGCATAGAACACCAATTAGCCACCCAAGGTGCACTTTTTTTTATAATTATTATTAAATTGCTCAATGAAATATTAGAATTAAAGTAAACGATGAAATATCGAGAAAGGAACTATAGTAAACTTTTCCAATATTAAAATTAAAGGAAACGGTAAATTATTGAATTGAATATATTTAAGCTAAATGTAATTAAAATGAAAGGAAACGGTAAATTATTGAATTGAATATATTTAAGCTAAATGTATTTAAAATTAAAAAAAAAACGATAAATTATTAAATTGAATATTACATCAGCTACATGTAATTAAAATTAAAGCAAACGATAAGTTATTTAACTGAATATAAATAGGTTAAATGTAGTTAAAATTGGAGCGAACGATAAAAAATTGAAAAGGAATCTGGTACTCCAAAAATGTTCCAACTAAAACAATAGCCCCTTGGATAGCTAAAAAAAGTTTTAAAATAAAATATAGAACTTTTGCGGACAAAATCAAATTCTTTTAAATGAAAAAATGTCTTATGTTGCAAAAATTGTTAAATTTGAATGAATCTTCGTTTCGGACATAAAAGAAATATGAGAAAAAAATAAGTAAAATTATTGTTGGGATTATAATTTTTTTAGTTTATAATTTTATTATATAAACTATGTATTATATTCAATAAACTTAAATTCAAATATGTAAAAATCTACATATATATCACCAATACTATTATGAAATTTTATTTATTAATCATAACAACTTAATACTCTGAGAATGTAGTTTGGTTTATGTACAATTCGTTTATTTCTGAGGTTCTATATAACTCGGTACGAATTCATTTAATTTGTATTAATTCTGAGTTTCTTATAACGCAGTTTTCACAAAAAGCTAGAGTAATTTCTATATAACGCGGTGTAAATTAATATGATTCGTCTTATTTCTATGTTTCTCTTCACGTGATTTTCATAGAATGTAGATTTTTTTTATTTGAATTAATTCCGAGTTTCTTATAATACCGTTTTCATATGATGGTGTATGAACAAATCGTGTTATGAGAGATTTTTTACAACATTGATACATTCAACTAAATATATTTTGATTTTTATGCTTTTAAAATTAATTTCATTTATGTTTTTTATTAATTTGTGAGGCAAAGAGATTGAAAATAGTACTCTAGAATGCCTTGCCAATAAACTTATAATCAAATCAATAAACCAGTTCTTCAACTGATCACGGAAATTTAAGGAAATATTTGAATTAATCTCGAGATAAAAAAAAATAAATCGATTAAGTTTCACAGCAATCGAATTTTGTAGAGTGTGTCTTTACTGAATCGTAACTCGTTTTGGCTGGTCGCTAAAAGTCACTTCTATTAACGGGGACTATCAGAATTTATGACAAAAGTAGTACAGACTGTACAGTTACTATGACAAAAGTAGCTACAAAACTACAACTTATTAATTAGAAAACTGTATTAAATGTCTCATAAAGACTTTTTTGTGTTTCATAATAACTTTTCTTTGAGCCTTAAAATATTAATTTTTTTTCCTATCATTTATCGAGTATTTTAACATTAATGTGTCTTTTAATCCTTTTTATCTAAAAATACAAATGTTAATTTCTTTTGAAATACTTTTAGTAAACTTCTATCAAAAGAATTGAAAAAAGTTGATGTTCAGATTGCTAAGAATACTTTAAAAGGCTTAAAAATATTTTAGCATTTTAATTTTTTCATTATATAATATTTTGAAACATTCCAAGTATAAAGACCATCAACACTTATGCATTATGTATTAATGAATGAATCAATTGAAAAATGTTAGAAGAGAATTAAAGAACTATAATAAGACCTCGTTCAGGGGTTCTCTGATTTACGCTGATTCGATTAAACATAGTTTTTTTTTTTTTTTTTTTTTGCTGAATCTCATTTTATATTTTCTTGCGGTTTCTCACGTTTTCTACAAGTTTTATTACAAATAATTTTGTCATGTAAAGTCACTGATCATACCAAAAATACTAAACAGAGAAGAAAAATAAATGGTGTGCATATGTCTAGTAATTTAAAATTTGGCAATACCTTTGAGCATGTGTATTTCATTATGTATGACGCATAATAGTTATAAGAGAGCAATATATGTACTTAAATGCGAAATATACGCATTTGTATGCCTTTACTTTGTAAATAAGGTTAGACGGAAGCGCTAGTAAGTGTATTTGCTTTGGTTATGTGGGGTATCGCAAAAAATTAATAATTTAATCAAAATTCCTTGCTTATAAAAACGCTACTAATTTTATTATTTTGATAAGGTAAGAAGAGACAGAGAGAGGACATCAGAATAAAAATACACATTATATTTATATTTGCATATTTATATGTTACTTTCTATATATTGTGCAAATTAATTTTAAAATAACTTAAAATTTAAGCAAAATACTTTTATTTTTGGTCTCGTATTCCCATTTTCCAATTTATGATTTGTGAAAACAACCACGTTTAACGCTGTTTTATATAGCGCCTTTTCGTCTAGCGCCTTTACGCATCCTAAGACCTAAGTGATGTATTATTAATTCAGGAAATTGATTCATATACATTTTAGTCAACATAAATATCTAAAGAGATTCGCCGGAATATTGTTCAGATTGATTGAAAATATACAGGTTGATTGATTTGTTCTTAACGTCGCTCTAAGAAACAACACGAGGATTATTGGCGACAGACCTAACAATTCTGAACCTCATTCAAGTGACGAGGTTGACTTCTGACCTGGTACTTCACTTTCCAAACTTCCTCACCAACGGCTTTATGAGGACTTTGAGCCCCGACAGATTTAATGTGCATTACCCCCGCATTGCGATGAATCTACTGGCATTAGCTTGGACCCAAGCTTCGGTTGAAACTCCGCCGGCAATAAGCTTGTCGCCATGATAACTCGACTACCGCGGCCACTGACAAGATACAGGAAGTTGATAATATATATAAAAGAAATTAAGATGGCATTTTAAATCTTACAAGGAAATATATTACATTTCCCCCTCCAACAAAAAAGGTAAATATTAAAGATTAGTTGTACAGAAGCTGTAAAGTTTCAATTAGTTTCAATTTCATTAAGCTAAGGAAAAAATTTTCCATCATAAATAAGATTTAATAAATGAAAAAAATCGTAAAATGTTGGAATGTTGAATTTGACCGCCATTTTCTTGCATGCCACCTGGTGGCGTAGATTATCAAATGCTGATCTAGATCCTCTGGTTCTTAAGACCCCATAAATCCTCTAAGACTATCAATGAGGTCATCAAAACGGATATAAATTTTTCCTTAATTAAAAAAAATTTCATTTCCATTAATGAAATTTTGTTCATTCTTAATTTACCTTCAAAATAATACTACCTGAGAGAAATTTTTAATTGTGATTTCTCTAATTCTATTCCCTAAATTTTTTTCAAAATTTAAAATTCTACTTTTTGTCCAAATTCCTGATAATTGTCTTTCATCTAAGCATTTCTGAGTACGGTCTCTTATTAGATAGTTAAAGTTAATGAAGGTTTAAAAAGGTTTTCCATCCTTTAAAGTGTACCTTGAACCACAGATACAATAAAATCTCAATTATCTGGTTATTTTTTTCATTTACCGCTCTATGTTATCTGTTATCTACTTTAGTACAAAAGTCGTAATCCATCAGCCAATATCTCTGTAACAAATCCAGTTTTCATGTAGAAGTATCCGGTTATTTAAAAAATTTTGGTTTTTGTTTTTAACGTAACAAACGCTCTAGAGATTTTTTTCTCTTTATCCCTATTGATTCATGTAACTGGTTTCGAATAATTACTTCTTTATCAAACCACACGGCAATTATATGAGTAAACGACAAATAAATTTAATAGTATACTAAAGTTTTGTTTCAGAGAATGATATTTAGTCTTCTTTTCATTTGTATATTTACTCTCTATCTCTATTTGTATACATTCTTCTATTTCAAGATGAACTTTTGTCTTTTTTATATGCATTACACTCGCTTTTAGTAGCTAAAGGACTTAATAATGATTCATTTTATATATCATTACAACAAATGTTATGTTTTATTTTTTAGCTTTGCTTTCCTTTTAATTACATTACTATTGTTAAAATTAGTTACAAGTACAGAAATATGTACAGTTAATTTAAATTAAAACTGACAGTATAAAAATAATATTTTAAAAACCGAAAATATGTTACAGTTATTGAAATTAATACTCGTAATCTTACGATCTTTGTCGAATGCATTTTTTTATACATTTAAATTGATTGTAATTTTTTGATTTTCGAATTGCTAACCCTAATTTCCTTTAAATTAATTATTAATGCATCTCCAAAGAATTTTTTTACATGCGCGTTTATTAATAAATTTAAAATAGTTCATTTGGATGCATTTTCGTATAATTTGAATAATGCAGATAAATGTATTTTTGAATTATTAGGGAAAAAATTTATTTTTAATAGAAGTACAATTATGTTTTGTTTTTTAACTTCCAAAATAAGAGTTTAAAATTTTAAAAAAATAAACTATTTTTTAAAGAAATGGAATGAAATAAAAAAAAACGTTTTACTGCCTCAAATTTATTATAAACATAGGAAATGCGGTAAAAGTATTTTCATTTGATTTGATTTTTTTGAACAAATTTACTTGTCAACTACATAATGTGTCATTAGTAACAGTGGGTGAGGATCTTATGATTTTAATTTACTATTAAGTAAAGAAACTGATATCTGAGGAAGAACAGCGTTGATTTTTAATTCTATAATTCAAAAATTTATGTACCTTTAAATTTTTTCTTAGTTACTTTTAATTAAATAAGACATCCCTTTTGAATTACATTCTTTTTTAAACACTAAGCAATTATTCTCCAATACTTCATTAAAGTTTTAGATAATACATAGCAAAAAAAAAAAAAACTAACACATCCCTAACTTCTATCCGATCCCTTTCAGCTCAATTATACATAAAACAACTTTACTTGAAAAGTTACATTAATGCGGGAGAAATCATAAAAATTCCATATAAACAATTACACTATAAAACATCTTTCATTTATATATTTTGTTTTACTTTATGCACATCACTACAGAAGTCAAAATACAGATATTACACATTATTTATCATTTTGACAGTACCATTTAGTATGTGGCAGCAATGTTTAATGTGTCTGACTGCAAGAACTGCTGACCCAAGTTCGATTCCTGATGTTTTGGCTTGGATAGCTAGTCATGGGTCAGCTCAGCCCTTCGTCCCTCTTGGGTCGATAAATGAGTATCGAGCTCGATTGAGAAGTTAACTGGGGTCCAGTGGTGGGTTAGCCCCTCGGCCTGGACGGTAGCTAGTTAATAGCACCCCAGACCTGAAGGCTATAGAAATGAAGATGGGCATAAAATTAATAGGACTTCTTCTTAGATCCGGTCAGACTTTAACTTTAAGCCATTCAGTATACTTTTAATAAATTTGTCTAATCATACGAAATATTTAAGCGATGAAGCAATTTTAGAACTTTTAGATTAAAATGAACACAATAATATAGTTTCACAACTTTACTATTTAAAGAATCATAACACAATTTCTGCTATTTTCGTTCGAATGGCGTTTATTTCAAACAATGATACATGTTTTTCGTAACTAAATTAATTTAATTCTAATTTTATTCATCTAAATATATGTTAAAAATTAAATTTAATAACATTTCATTGTTATTTATTACCTATGTTAAAAATTAGTTTGATAAAAACTCAAAGATAGTGACTAGAACATTCAACTATTGGCACATTGATAGAATTTCATGTTGAGTTTTATAAAATTATTTTACTAAGCTACAATTCTGAATTAAAAAATATTTTGTTCCAATTCACTTCTACAATCAATTAAACAAAACGTTTACTTTTATTTTTAATTTATGGTCCTGAATGTCAACATCAAGCTGGCAAGCTTTTTTTTTCTTCTTCTTAGACACATTTTAATTTTTAAGCGATCGAGAAATATTTAAAATATATATTAGAGAAGCTATTTAGTATTTAGTGAATCTAAGTTGAAAAATTCCCTTTCTGATTTTTTTCTCGACATTAACCTTAGAAGGTACATTTATATTTTCAAAAAAAAAAATTTTAAAAATTAGTATGGATATAAATAAGAATTTGAAAGAAAATAAAAAATTATCTCAAAAATAAAATAATTTTATACATAAAATAAGATTTCTTAATGTTTATTTTAAATATTTTTTAGTCAGACTCTTTTTTTTTTTACAGCTATACGAGGGTTACTGCGGACAGAACTTTTAAACAAGAGCTGCAGTCAAATGACGAAGTTGACAGAAGAGTTTGTATTATGTATTCTTTTAAGGAAAAAGAGCTCTAATAATCGAATGATGTCTCTATCACACAAAACAGAATAACTCGGTCTAATTGGAAGAGCACATAGTTTTATTTCATTATAATTCCAATTTGGCAGAAGTATTTTGGCCTGGCCACATCTTAAGACGTTGCTTTATGAAGACACTTTGTGACGTCGTCCTATTACCTGTCTCGTCTGCCATCTTAGAGTTTAATTGCATACCAATTAATTAAAATCAGTTATATCTAAAAAATCTTTATTTACTTCTCAAATAAGGGAGATGCATTCCACAATTAATATCAGATCCGCGAGTGATAAGAACTTCTATAATCTATCAAAGAAGACTCTTAATTGAAAAAGATGCGAGTACTTCTTGCAATTGCTGTGGCAGATCGAATCCTAATTTCATTAAATGTACTTACAAGCTAGAAAACTTCCACGCACACCACGTATGCCCTTTCATTATTATCGTATCCTTAATTCTTTTCAATTCAATTCTGAGTCGCTTTTATACAAATTGATTACATCTATTCACTCCACTTCTGAAGTTCACTTAATTTGCATCACGTTCTATCTGGTCGGGAAGAAGAAGGGAATCTAAATTAAAAAAAATCAGAGGAAACATCTTTAATCTCTGATTAAAGATGTTTCCTCCGATTAACATCTTTAATCAGAGGAAAGATACTTCCCTCCGATTAAAGAATGTTAATCGGAGGGAAGTATCGCTATTAGCCCCTGTTACAACCTTTTTGCTCTTCTTATTTCTCTCACATTACTTGCACATATTTCAATGAGGCGTTAGAGCTTCACATGTTATGAGCAGTTGGTATATCACACTCTCTTAGATTCTTCATCTAGCTGTATGAAAACTTTGAGACCTAGTTGAATTTAATGCGTATTAATCCCCATTATATTTGCATGAGGTCTTTGTTTAACTCAAGATTCGAGTCCACGACACGACTAGAACGTTTTAAAACGTCGTAATAATCTTAATCACTGAACTAATATGATATTCAAAACATGTGAAAAAGAAATGGTATTTTTTTAAGATTGATCACAAAGCATCATAAACAATATTTAAAAATATACGTTTTATATTTTCCTCTGTAAAATGTGGTGATGTTTGTTCAAGATTACTCTCTGTCGCAAGCTGGTCAAATAAGAATGAGTTAAACATTACCTTCTGCTGGAAACGAAAATAGGTGTATTTCTTTTACCATGGTTGTTTTCGTTCTATGTCCATCATCATTTCAATAAAAGCGTTTGTTTATTGTTTGTAAAGCAAGAAACGCCAACCGTTTAATGTAAGACTTTTTAAACCAAATTATGTGTCCTAAAATGAGTTTATTGCTTCTTTTTCGAATTTTTTTTTTCCTGAAATGGGTTTATTGCTATTAATATAATTGTTTTTATCTTATTCTTTATAATTCTTTTACCTTTTATCTTATTATTTTATCTTATTCTTTTTTTATCTTTTATCTTATTATTTTATCTGATTCTTTTTTTATCTTTTATCTTATTATTTTATCTTATTCTTTTTTTTATCTTATTTATTTATAATTGTTTTTATCTTATTTTACCTATTCCCACCACCCTTTTAGTGAAAACTGTATTGGGAAAATTTTTGTTTATTATTATTATTCATTAAATCAAGAAATGCCAACAATTAATTTAAGCCTTTTTATAGACCATTAAACCTCCCTACAAACCTAAACCCATTGAAACCATACTACTAATATATAATATGTTTGGTGTAATAAAATATTACATTTTGGTAACAAATTTACCACTGAACTTTTGATACATATTTAAGCATGGTATTTACATAACAATTTTAAGCATTTAATGGTACATAATTTTTTACTTTATATTTTTCTCTCCTCTAAGATTTTTACCAAACATTGAACAGCTACAATTGTTCTCATACAGAAAGTAGAATGTTTATACTCCGATAAATAAAGGAAATAACTGAAATTATGTACTTTCTCTTTGTAGTAATAACGAATCAATAACTAAGATAAAGTAAACTATTGGAGATCTAAATAATTTTCTAAAATTTAACAAATATTAATGAATCTTTTTTACATTAAGTAGTTTTTGTAGTACATTTCAGTAGACATATTTTTATGCTGTTTTGTTTTTTAAAATCTGTTTATCAGAACTTTACAAACAACCAGAAGAAGAAAGTAATATTTTCTCTAGGAACTCAAATGAGAGAGGATGTTGTTTCTGGTGACTTAACTTCTCTCATACGCGCTTGGAGTCCCTCTTATGTGACACTGTATTTTAATTAGTCTACATTAGTAGATAGAGCAAACAACACCATGTTAAAATGTGTACTGATATTTACTAATTTCGTGTTACTACATACTCTCTAACAAACAATATATATATATATATATATATATATATATATGTGTGTGTGTGTGTGTGTGTGTACTCTAAAAATAAAAAAACGACTCAATAAAAAGTAGTTGCCCGATTGTAATGAAATTTCGTACGCAAAAAAATTTGGACCCAACGTGCAAATGATTAAAATTAGGTGTCCAGTGAATGAACAACGGGAGCTACAGCGCATCGGAACCGCACATTCAGCAGGTGTATATAAGAAGCGATTCTCAAACTGATGGTCACATTTTCTGTTGCATGGAGATTTAGGATACATTTCAATGACTGAAAAGATGCCTTTCCACAGGATTAAAGCACCTTACGAGCAACTGTCAGAGTTTGAAAGAGGTCATATCATTAGATTGAAAGAGGCAGATTGGGCAAATCGGATAATCGCCCGTCCTATGGGTCGAAACGATGCGGCGATTAGAAATGCTGGCAAGAATGTTTGGACAATGATAGATTTCAGCGTCATGATGGTAGCGGTCGACCTAGGGCCACAGCAGATCGGGAGGACAGAGTGATTGTCAGATCAGCTGTCGCAGAACCTAATTCATCGTTATCAAACATGAGACATGCGACCTGCACCAAGTGTCCAAAATGACCATTCACAGATGTTTGATAGAGCGAAATATACGATCGTACCGACAGCGACGCCCCCTGCCACTCACGCCTGCCCACTGTCGAGGCAGATTACAGTGGTGCTTGGCTCGATCAGGTTGGAATGATGCTGGCTGGGGACGTATAGTGTTTAGCGACGAATCCCGCTTCCAACTGTGTCCTGACGATCATCGAAGACGTGTCTGGAGACGCCCAGGGTAGCGTGACGATCCTGCTTTCACGAGTCTGAGGAGCCATTTTCCTTGATAGCCGGACCCCTATGGTATTCATTAGAGGCACACTTACAGCACAGCGGTACGTCGACGACATTCTGAAACCTGTTTCACTACCATTCCTTTTGCAATATCCTGGCCTTATTTTTCAGCAAGATAATGCCAGATCACATACGGCACGTGTTGCTATGAACTGTCTTACAGCTTGTCAAATACTTCCTTGGCCAGCCAGCCAGATCTCTCTCCAATCGAGCATATCTGGGATATGATGGGAAGGCGACTGCCTCTTCCAGGGAAATTGATGAACCAGCTCGACAATTGGAGGAAATGTGGCAATACTACAGGAGACCACCAGGGAGTTTTATCATTCTATGCCACATCGTATGGCAGCTTGCATCCACGCTAGAGGTGGGTCAACACCTTATTGAGCTCGTTACTTTGTAACTCTGAAATAAATCATTCAATTTTTCTGAAATTTAAATCATTTTCTATTTTGTACATAATTTTCCTACCCACCAATTTTTGTCTTCATTGCACAACTCCTTCTTGGTGCGTCTTTTTTGTTTGTTTGTTGTAGAGTGTATTTGTCTGTAGTGTTCTGTGTTATCGAAATGCATAGATGAAAATTAATAAGTTTTTAAAATATTTTTTTAGCAAAACAAAAAACTTTTAGCAAAACAAACAATGTTTATGGATCGTCCATTTCCCCTGAAATGAGAACGGTTTATGAATAGGATAAATACTTTTTACTTACCTAAAAAAAGTATACATAGAGTTGTTTCATTTAGAATTTATGTGCAAGAAAATTCGATAATTTATTTTATTTTATTTATTTATTTATTATTAATTTTTTGCGTTGGGTTGTACATTTTTGACTAGTACAACTTACGCTTTCTTAGTTTCCATTATGCATTAAGTAATATTTATAGTTTTTAAATGTTAGAGCTTATAGTAAAAGGAATACACACATTCGCACACATACATACACATTCTTTCTTTCCCTTCTTTCTTTCTCTCTCTCTCTCTCTCTCTCTCACACACACACACACACACACACACATATATATATATATATATATATATATATTGTGTGTGTTTATTCATTTCACTCTTAAATTTAATTTAATTTTCGAATGTATCTTGTACTTTAACTATCATAATGGGTAGTTCTTTTTTTTTTTCTGATACAAACCCATTTGTGCAACGAATTTATGTGATCACGCGCTATAAGTTTACGTGAATCAGCATTATTTCATAGCTTCAAAACCGTAGAGATAATCACTTTTAGATTTTTTGTCTGCAGATAAAATATCTGTCGATCCCGAAATCTAATAACACCTAACCTGATTAAATCCTTGAATTCAAATTCCAAATAGGGAAAGTTTCACTGTCTTCCACTTTAGCCACGAAGGCGACAAGATGCTTGTGGCGTCCGAAGTTTTCATGATGTAACTCTTATCGCGCTTCTGATTCTGCTACGGGAGTAGGCGCACATTACATTTTCTCTCTCTTTTTCTCTCTCATTCAATGTAAAATAAATAGATTTTACTCAGAGAATTTAAGGAGTTTATAACATCTTATGTTGTACAACTAGGTTGAAAACTACAAATTCTTGTTCCTTCGTTATGACTGTTATAAAAGGCAATATCATCCTCTTTCATATTACACACATACACACAGGCATAGAGAGAAATGAGTTTGTGTTAAATTATTTTACACAACTTTCTGTTTTTTCCTATAAAATCCGCACGTTTCATTTTTTAGATGTGTCTTGAATAAAATTCATCTTCTCAAAATACTATTTAACTAGCCAGGAATATCTTAAGAAAAGAACTGATTTGTGTTGGAAGAGAATGATTGATCAAAATTAATGTCATCCTGAAGCAACACCAAGGATATTTGCTACGGACTTCGTAATTTTTAGCCACGATCAATTTATTGAAAAGAGAAATGAAGTATTTCATATAAATGTTCATTTTAGTTATTACAGTGCCAAACGAAAAATACATTAAAACAAGAATTTACAATAGACACCACGATCGAGTTATTAAAACAGAACTATGAAATATATCTTACATACGTACGTTTTAGTTATTAGTATTAAAAAAAATATCCAATAAGAAAAAAAAAATTACATATACGCTTGGTAGCAAAATATGTGTAATTTCAAATGGATTAAAAAGGAAATAAATTAAATTTTGAATAATTTAAATTACGTTCTTCTCGCACATAAGGGTTAGATAATTATTTCCTGTTGCTTCGTTCAGTTACGTATTGCCTTGAACTCTTTGTTTGCGTTAAAATGGTCTCAAGCCTGGTTATTTTAATTAATTATACAGTCGAATACATTAGATAAATGAATGTAAAACATACTCAATATTTTTTTAAGTATATTTCTAAATTCTTTTTTTAACATTAAGTTTTAATATTCTTAAGTGTTTAGAGCAATTTTAAAATAATTACTATCAAGGTTCTGCAGAAACTATGTAAAATAAAAGAACGCAATTTGAGGAAAAAAATTGTGTTACTATTTATTAAAAAGAAGGCGAAATCATTAAACGAAAACATCAATAAATCCTGAAAACATTGAAACTGGTTTTTAGCAAAAAATATACCCTTTTGGAGATCATGTGGATACTATAATTTTTGAATACTTATACTTTATTTAAGGTACTCATTAGTTCAGATTCATTGGATTTTTTTTTATTTTAAATTAGGATTTTTATATTTTTATCTAAAGAAAGAAACTGCTTTTGATCTTATTACAGGATTTTGCATTTTTTACGCCAGTTATAAAAATTTTGTTTTAAAACCAGTGTTCTAAATCTTTCGAATACCATTTTTAGAAACGTGGATTACATTTTGCGGTTCTTAACAAAATAATTTCGAAGCGTTGAAAAAAATCCTCAGTAATTTTTTAAAAATATATCAAAGTTTGTCATAAGTAAATTTCAAAGACATGAAATTCCTCAAACCAAATATAAACAAATTAACTTCTAAATTTAGGTGTTTTTTTTTTGTGGTAAATGTTAGATTTATCGTAATCATTTAAAACTAGTAAAAAACTAAATAATTCATAAAAGATTTTTTATTTTTAAATTTGATTTGTGAACAGTTACATTTAGTTTTGATACTTATCCATTATGGTTTATGAAACAAACTTTTAAATTACTTGAAATATATTCATGGATAAAAAAAAAAAAAAAAAAAAAAAGAAAAGAAAGAAAAACTAGCGCACGAAAAGAAGGAGTCGTCAAAAATGAAAACGAAATTTTACATACATGTGACTACTTTGATATAAGTAAATGATTATAAAATCAAAAGAAAATGATTATTTATTTCAGAAAAGGCAAAGAACGGAGGATTTAATATCCTGCAGAACCTAATAGAGCGAATTGCACATTCACGATACGATCGGGCATTGAGAGCATTCAAGTTCTATATATGATGTCTTGAGACATTTCGTTCCATATTTGCTGTAACGCACTCTGGTTGTTTAAACTCTGCGTGGGATGCCCAACTGGCCGTCCCCAAATAGTCCCGAATATACTCGATTGGAACCATCTGGTGATCGGGCAGGCCAAGGAAGGGTAATAACAGTGCAGAACAGTCTTGTGACACCCTTGGCGTGTGGGCCGAGCATTGTCTTGTTGAAAAAATGGCTCTGGGAGCCGTTGCATAGTGGCAACATGTGGTTGCAGGAGTGTCATGAACATACCTTTGGGCTCTCATGGTGCCATGGATCAATACTAGGGTGACCGTGTATTGTAGGCAATGGCTTTTATACCATCACACCAGCTGCCAGGGCGGTGTGTCGCTGTAAAGCAAGGGCAGGATTGAGGCATTCAGCACGGGGTCTCCACGCCGAACACGATTGTCATCACTGCTGAGATTGAATCTGGATTCGTCGCTAAGAACGACCTGGTGCAATTCCGCTGCAATCCAGTTTCCTCCGTGCGCGGCACCCTCCAAACGGAACGTCACGATGCGGTGACGTCAGGGTAGCACACGTAATGGGCGCCGCGATCCCAAAGTAATCACTTCCAGGCGACTTCGTATGATTCGAAGACACAGGGCCCTAGTGAAGATACTGTGCCTGGATGGCGGCCGATGAAGTAGATGGCTGTACGCGTGCATTTCTTACGACAGGTCTTCTCGACGACTGGTCTATCGAGGTGCCCTGAGCCTGGTCTTCCGTGCCAAATGGCATCTCTCGGATCACTGGTCCCCAACACCTCCTCTAACACAATCAGAGATCTAATTCACGAGCTTCTCGCCTAGCTAACCACCCAGCTTCCACATCATGCCCGATGATTCTCCCCTCTCAAACTGCGACAGCTGCTCATATTGTCCTCGAAAACGGCGTAATGGCATGTCTACCCCATCTCTTCCCTTTGTAAACGATTCATCGCCTCAAACAAGCTTTGGTTACCTGTTTATACTCCGCGGAGAATGACGTTAAACGCCCTCTACCGGCTATACGTATTAATAATCACATTGCATTTCTAATTATTTGTATATTTCCTCGACATGTACCTTCATGCCAAGTTTCGTTACGATCAACTTAATTATTTCTTGGTGCTTCATTTTTTTTTGTCCATGAGTGTATAATCGTTTATAAATATAAAATACGCATCGATATCTTCATCTTCAAAGGTTATTATTATATATTCGCTTCAAAAGAATTCAAAATAATTTACAGTAAATTAATAAGACTATTATTGATAATGATGCGGATTCTATGAATAAACACGGAAAGAAAAATCTGAGATTGATAAAATATTATTAATATAGCATCCAGATTTTAAAGTATGAATTAGAATATTTTAATCATTTGAAGTAACATTAAATATTTTCAATTCTAAAAAGTACGTGAATTATATGATTTAAATTTTAAACAAATATTCACTTAGAAATTTTTTTATATTTTTAAAATTT
>BMAW01113717.1:534543-559402 GCA_019974015.1 Nephila pilipes
GTGAGATTTTTAGGCACCATTTTGTCATACAATTTTGCATGTTAATATTGTGAAGTAAAGTTTACCGTAAGAATTCCTTGTCAATTCCTATAGTCTCAACGAGCGCATGAATGCTGAACAGAAGGTCGGATCGAAACCTATTACTGATATTTTTGATATTGTCATCCGTTTTTGACATAAAGAGGCAGTCCGGATGTGAGTGATCTTAAACGTTTTCTCGGCCATCTTGAAATCGCTTAAACCACTCATAAACACGTGCACGCGATAAACATTCATTGCCACAGAAGAGAGAGGCACTGCATTCAAAAGAGAAGACTTCACGCTAAACGGCTTTATGTTGCTGGTGTTTGGCGAATGTGTACTTCTTCTGTAGCAACATCAGTCTCATTATTTAACAGCCACACCTCGTAAATATGTGCATGTATAGGTATATGCATAACACACACACACACACATATATATATATATATATGTGTATGTGTGTGTGTGTGTGTGTATTCATTCAATGAATTATAAATTTATTTATGCTCGCACGAAAAGGGGTTAGATACATCAGGAGTATAATTTGCATGTTTGAGAAGCTGCCGAAAAATCATGTGATTGGAACCTGCTTGTTGATTGGTTATTTTCCACATAGCGTGATATTATGTCCTTAAACGGTTACGGTTATTTTCTTTTGGTTTTCATTAGATGTGTAGACGATTAAAGGGGATAAAAAGGAGGTTTCTCCTACTTTTTGAGGAAAAAATAAATTTTTGTATTATTTTATCCGCCTAAAACTACGAATTCTTTACAAAATATTTGTCTAAACTCTGCCGCCTTATCACTAGTGTTTCTTTCTCGGGATAAGATTTCTGTACTTTTTCTAAACTAGAAAACCCGGGAATGAAGTAAAAGTTGATGAAGAAGATGTTAAAGAAGAGTTTAGCTGTGAAAAAATGGTTTGTTTTGGATACCAAAATACGCTGGAATAATTTGTTGGCAATGCTTGAAAGATTTTTAGAAATAAAGTCAGCAATTTTAAAAGCATTAATTGACATTAAAGAAGAACAAATGATGGCCAATGTAGAGTTTGAAACTGTGACTACAATTGTAACTGGCTTAAAGACAGTAAAAATTAGCTTAGAAAAATTATGCAGTCGAAATGCAACTTTGCTAACTGCAGAAGATGTATTTTCTTTCGTTATTGGAGAATTGAACGAACAAAATTCAGAATTTGTGAAAAATATGAAATATTCTCTAATGTAAAGAATTAATGAGAGACGCAACGTTAATTTAATAGGATTAATGCAATACCCAAATTTTGGGAGAAAATACGTAGCAGCTGCAGTTACTGTCGATATTTCGCGATTGCCTGGTAAAAATTGTTTGGTTAGACAAGCCCAAATGATAGGAATAAGGTTTTTTTGCAAAGAAGAGGACTCAATATCCAACTCTTCACACTCAGAAGAAGAGAGCATGGTGATTTTGAAAGAAAAACCTATGACGTTGGACGAAAAATTAGAGAAAGCAATTTACTCTAAAACAAAAGTTTTATGTTGTTCAACCAAAATAATTTGAGATAAAAACTATCGTTTTTACATGGTGGCAAAGTTTATTAAAAAATAATTATTGAAATATTAGTTAAAACTTGTCGCAAATGTCTAAATATTGTATTGTTAGGCGAGTAAGAACGATTCCCAAAGTTTCACAGCTCTAGCTTGATGGGAAGTTGGTTAAATGAACAATCGAAAATTTGATCACACACGCACACACTCACATACACACACACTCACACACACACACCAAGTGAAATTCAGAAAAACGTTTTAAAAAAGTACTAGTCTTAACAAAATCATGAAACAAGAGATGTAGTTGTTTGACTCGACTAAAAATCCATAATCAAACATTATAAAACTATATGAGGCTTTAAAAACAATTCCTCCAATGTATGTTGAAGCCGAGAGAGCATTTTCTGCTGCCGGATTGTTCGTCACAAAGCTTAGAACAAGGCTGAGTGATAAAAGTATAAATTGCTTATGCTTTATGAAATCCTATTTTAAAAATGAATAATCAATTTATTACATATTTTTTGTATTTTTAGCACATCATATAAATAAGCATCAATTTTGGAATTTATATGTATTTTTATTTTATGTAATTATTATTGATTTTATTTAAAAATAACTTGTTTTCAATTTTTTTGAAATTTTGTTATATTCCCGGAAATCCCGGGAATGACAATTACATTCCCGAGATTTCCCGGACATTCCCGGGAATGGAAAAACCCGGAAAATCAGAAACCCTACTTATCACTTCATTAACTTTATTTTTTTAGTACTTTAATCATTAAAAAATTTGTTTTGGAGAAATATGCTTAAATTGCAACGTCACACATCCCGTCTAACGGTTGTTCGATTCTTACGTAAAGGCTGATCTCTTTATAAAGTACCACAGAACGCTTGGATTTTGTAAAATTACCATTTCTTGATATGCATTTTGAACAAGCCATTCTTTTCCACTTAAATTTTCCCTTGTCATTTTTGATTTCTCGTAATGCTTCTATTTAATTATAATATGTGTGCAATATTGTTTTTGATGAAAGTTATTAGTATAAAATTAATCAAAATTTAAAGAAGAAAACACACACACAATTACACTCTAGAATCAGAGAAGCTAGTATAAATTGCCAAATTTTGCTTCTCTGTCCAAATTCTCTCTGAAAGTGTCAAACACTTGTTATTTTGAAACACTCCCTTATACTCCCCTCACTTTTCATTATTTTTTGCCTCCCTCCTTCTAATTCCCTATCGCTGCTATTGTCCGTTAGGTGGATGTTAAACAATAGAGAAGCGCTAGTACGACGTCGAGATTATTCCGGACCAAAATGAGTTAATATTACAGTCTTATTACACTTGTACATGACAAACAAAAGTAACTTTTCAATTAAAAGTGTTTCTGACCTCTTTATAATATTATGTTCCTTTTCTGAATAAATCTTCGCAACTTACTACATTCACTGAAATTTCCAGGAACCCTTCTCCATAACAAGCCAAGAAAATTCATCATGTGATCTTTATCTTGCATATCTAAAGTCTTCGAAGTAATCGTTTAAGAAATTGTCTGGAAAAAAAAGCTGTTACCCCAGCGTAATTACTTCTGGTTGACAAAAATGATTTGATGAAACTGATAGGGGCTGGATAATAGTCATTGCCAAGGTTAAAGCTCGAGCTTTCGGGCAGCTGTTGGTAATGGGAATGTGTTTGACTTTTATTATAATGATATTTCCTTTTAATCATTATAATCTTACATCCTGCGCCATTCAGATCATAAATATCTTTTAATTAATAAAGACAAAAATCGAATTTAATAGATTTGGTTAAATGGTATTTTCATAATGTCATTCTCGTCTTCTTCACTTGATTGTAATATTCCATGAAATGATTTCCTTTTTTATTCCATCATTTATAAATGGAATAGTTGAAATAAATGTAAATCTCACAGGGGCTTTAAAATCCACTTTTGCATTAATTTATTATTATTTTTTCTCTTTGTAGTTATATTTAGAGTGGTATAGTTGTGTTATATAATGTTTTACTTAAAAATTAATTTATTTTTAAAGTTAGTAATTTTTCAAAATGTCCACCCAATTGTTCAAATATTCTTTTTTCAATTGTTTAAATCCAGTTTTTATTTAGTTGATAAATTTCGTTTATTTTTAATTCTCTCTCTTTCTTTCTCTCTGACAAATTTTAGATTATATTTAAATTTTATAAGCCAACAAAGAAGACCCATAAGAGTTTCATGATATTATTTTTAATTATAATTATTCAGTAATTTACAAGAGTAAACAGATGCAATTTATCGCGTAAACATTTTTAAATTTCTTTATTCTATGGACAATTTTATAATTTTAATTTTTCTTTTGCAAAACGAGGCTCATTAGTTATCCTGTAAAATGAGTAATAAAATGAATACTAAATAAAATTAAAAACTTTATTAGACTTACTTTTAGATGCATAATAGATGCATATTATGTCTATTGCTGCAATAGTAAGCTATATTAAAAATATATGTTGAAATGCAAATTTCAATTTTCGATCCCGTAGTAAAAAATGCAAAAGACAAGGCCGATACCATAATAAGTTATATTTAAAATCTATCAAAACCATGACAGTGAATGCTTAAGTTTATATTAAAAGAACAATTTAATTAGATATTTTTTTAAAAAAATAAAAAGTTCTGAAATTGAATTTTTTTTTTTTAATTATTAAAAAAGACGGGAAAACTTTCAGTTTTTTAAAAACAATTGCCTAAATATGTAACTGAAGGAATATACTCTTCGTTAGAAGTTTTTTTTTCCGGTCATGTATAATGGTGGAATGTGTTTTCCTGTTCTTTCCTTTACAGCTTCAATAATTACTTTGACCAGAAATTTATGTCTTAGAGCAAAAACATTACACCTTCGTAATACTGATATCTATTGGGACCAATTAGAAACCATTTTGGTTAGACATCTCTGGATCATTCAAACGAATTTATTTCCACTAATTTAACAGTAGAAACCTTCAATCCTACTTTTCACTCTTTTTATTTTATCTTAATTGCCAAAAATATTATTAAAATACGTCCATTCATTGTACATTCGAGTTCTATTGGCATCAGCAGTTGACGTAATTTATTTCTTTATGAGAAAGATTTCTTGTTATTTTCCTCATTTGTAATCTGATAATTGAATTCATTTCTGGAAAGGAATCTTTCGTTTTAATATTTTTCTTTTCGTCTTTTTATCTGTTTTTATGCCGGAAAACAAGTAATAGTTTCTTTCATCGGCTGAACAATTACCGTGATCATTGTTGTGAGTCACGCTGTATTCGCACGAAATCAATACTCATTCGAGAACAGAAAAAAAAAGATTTTGAGTCATAATTTATCCATTTATTATAATTTCAAAACGAAATCCGTATCCTCCACCGTAGAAAAAGCAAAAAAGGAAATGAAATATTAAAAAAAGGGAGAAAAAACGTTCTCAACTGCAGGTCATTTTAGCTACAGAAATCGTCTGCTAACGATTGTTTAATGCTGATGGCAGAATCAAAAAAATATTAGCTACCACTCCTACTTCAGCTGCCGTGGAATGTTTACCAACAAACGTGGCGTCGCTCAAACCTGTAATTTAATAATTGCTGTAAGATCTTGCTTTTTTGCTTATTACTTTTTCGCTAAATAGTGCGAGAGTTGCCTAATAATTTATCACGCGGGAACAATAATTCAATCTGCATACAATTAGGAGCCAGATTTTGGTTCAATTAAATTAGAACAACTACCATAAGAGATTCTAATAACTTTATTTCTTCCGTATAAAATACAGTAGAAAAAAAGGAAACATAACACGGTCAATGTCCGCTTTCAATGAAGACATCTTCCTACGGCGTTCATAAAAAAGTTACTTTTGTCTTGATAGATCACAAAACATAGTATTGTTTAGATGCTTTGTTGTATGTTAATTTTTGATGCAGAATATTTACGTAGGGAGAAAAGGGATAATTAACATCCGTGTTTTTTTTTATAACATTTAAGCTTCGAACACCTTTTTACGGTTTAAAATATACAAATTGTTTCTACTTGGTACGATTGTCTACTTGATATTTTTTTATTCCCTGCATGTATTGAAACCATTTTAGAATTTTAATTAAGCTTGTGAAGAAAAACATTTTCAGTTCAAATAACAAGCAGTTATTTTAGAGAGCCTTTTTTTTTCGTTTTTGTTAACATTGCTACAAAGCAAAGTTATGCATGTTATGGAACATTTTATCTATTAAGAACTACAATTTTGTGCCATCTTAATTATGTTTTTTCAACAAGAACTCGTAATTTGAAATCCTTCGAACGAAAAAAGTTGATAAGTTTTCTTGAAACTTCTCTTTAGAAAGAAAACCCGTTTTAAATAAAATATCTGCTTTGTTTTCTCTTACTTTTAACATTTAATAATTTTATTATCTTTAGTTGGCTTGAATTAAAGCTCCCGTCTACCCGCCATTTTGATTTCATGGACGTAATGTTTATCTTATTGGGGATTCCGACTTTACTTCTCACATCTTTACTATTTGATTTATTTGAATGCAATAAAGTGCATCTGAAAGAGCAAAAAATAGTGAAAGCTTCTGTGGAATTATTTTTTTTCTTCGATTTTTAAAAATATTTGAAAATATTCTTTCAAGACCGGAAAACTCAAAAACGAATAATTAAAATAAGAATAAAAATATTTTTAAAAATCTTAGGAAAAAAGTAATTCAACAGAAGCGTTGATTATTTTTTGCTCTTTCAAATGCATTTTATTGCATTCAAATAATTCAAATAATAAAGATGTGAGAATTAAAGTCAAAATTTCATAGGATTAACTTTACGTCCACGAAATCAAAATGGCGGGTAGACGGGAGCCTTAAGGTTGCATTTGACTGATTGATTGGTTTTATAGGATATAGAGCAAAACAAAGGCTTTTACTCCAAGGTCGCACGTCAACTTACACAAAAAAAATTGTTGAAGGACTTCATAATTTTGAACCCCAATCAAATGACGAGTTAGTTCAAAGGTTTTAGCTCCCCATTCAAAATTTACAAAAACAAATGCCGCAATCTTTATCACCAAGTATCTATTTTGTGGTCTTGGTAGCCTGGTGGTCATGGTTACAAACTCATGGCCGGCGTTGCTTTCGTCGAGTCGAGGGTTCGAATTCTGATGCAACTAAAGACCCGCCGTGTAGTGGAATTGATGCTCGTTAAATCTATTGAGACTCCAAGTCTTTTCGATGTCGTGGAAATTTGGAAAAGGGTTGAGGTGCTGGATCAGGTATCCTTATCACTTGACCAAGGCTCAAAATTATGAGGTCTGTCGCCAATAACCCTCGCGTTCCTCCAAAGCTCGACAGTAATAAACAGTCATCATCATCACCATGAATCCATCAATATTTTAAAAACAGAACCATAAAAATTAAATTTTTGTTATCTGCACTCTTAAATTTTTTGAAATATTTATACATGTGAAATAATACGATAAAAAAGATACATTTTTATGTGTTCTTTAGATGCGAAGTAACTATTTTGTGAAGTATGGCTTCAGATCTTGAGTGTGAGATTAGTCCTAATTGTATGGAATAGTGAGGTTGATATTTGTTTAACTGAATTTAATTTCGAACCATTTGGAGAGTTATGTGAAAATTAAAAGTGGGATACAAAATATGATTGAAAAATTTTAGTAACGTCGTACTAGAAGCAACATGAGGGCTATTGGCGAAGGACCTCGTAATTTTGAATCTCGATCAAGTGACGAGGACACCTGATCTGGCACCTTTCTCTCCTAACCTCCACACTACGCCAACGAGAGGGTTTTGAGCCTAGACAGATTTAACGTGCATCAGTCCATGGTACACGGCGGATATTTTTGCGGCATCAAGGTTGGAACCAATGACTCGACGGAAATCGAGAGTCCGCGACCAAGACCACTAGGCTACCGCGGCAATGAAAATGTGGAAATACGTTACTTTTAATGAGAACATTTACACATTCTAATTAATAAATATTCGAAATTACCGTGTGGTCACGGTGCCAGGATTCGTAGTCAAATCTAGGTTCTAAGTCCAGGTACTAAGAGAGAAACAATGGGGATGGCTGATTGTTAAATAGAATTGGGCCTCATAGTCCTCTCTCGTCATAGCGTAGAAATTAAAAGATGAGATACCAGTTCAAGTGTCATCCTCATCACTTGATTGTAGCTCAAAATTACGAGATCCGTTTTTTTTTTTGGCAATCAATAATGAGCAATCAACCAATCCGATCTGTATAAACACAATACTGCTAAATATAAAACTTTATCAAAAATAATCAATTTAACACAGATTTATTTTTAATATATTCTCTCTTATATTTATTTCACATGCGTGATACAAAATCTTGATGACGTTTTCGATAACGATCTATGAGGAAATGTGATTAACCTCACTGAATCACAGTTTTATGTAAAAATTTATTTACATTAGCATAGCAAAGAGAATCATTACCGATGCATATAAATGATTAGATCGAAAATAGTATTGATTATTCATGTAGCGAATGACTGACAAATAGAAATTCAGTCTTGTATTATAAAAGTCGGAGAGAAGTATTCAGTAAAATCAGTTACAATATTGAATATAAATCAACGAATTCATATTTCAATATTTTTATGTTATTCGATCTTTGTAAATGTATTTAAAATTTATTAAAAATAATAATTCAAAAATTATTAATAACATGTTTAATTAGTATTTATAAAAAATTAAAAAGTTGAAACTATCAGAGTAAATTTTGATTTTCTTGTTTGAGATACTGTGCTAAAAATGACGTTTTCACAAGTTTAATTAGTCAAGCAATTATTGAAATAAAGGCAACGTTTTCTGATTGATACGCAATTAAAAATATTATTTACCTCTCTTGTTTTTATGTCTCCACTTTGCTTTGTAAATAATATTAATTGTTAGTAACTATATGTATAATGCTGTCATACTGCAATTTTAATAACAAAATCTATACCTATATTGTCAGTTACAGTTAAAATATACATGCATAATTTAAAAAAAAACAACAATTTAATTCCTATATTCAGTGTGTTTGAATTGCCAAAAAAAGAAGAAAAAATTTTGAGGTCTGTAAACCATAAATTATTGTTAGGATTTGCCATAGTATAAATGCTGTCACGAGACATTGTTAAAATATTTTATCATTGTAAGATATTAAATAACCATCATACTTATGGTCATACTGTTGATTTTATGATAAAAAAAAAAAGTACTTTTGAAACTGATTTCCGTAAAATAGTTTATTTAAATATTTTTCTTCTAAGAAATTTTTAAATCTGATAGATCAGTAGAGTCTCTCTCTCTGTGTATGTGTGTGTGTGTATGTATGTGTGTGTGTGTGAAAACATTCTGTTTACAAGAGACGCATTGAAATTTTAAAAAAAAGTAATCACTACCTTTCGAAGATACACGGTTTAATATTTCAAAAAAAAATCTCACCTCGAACTGTTAAGTCCTTTTTCTAGGCAAAATGTTAAATTCTAATAGTTAATTAATACTAAAATTGGAATTTATAGTTTAAAATATCTTTCAAAACTTCTATAATTAGAAATTGCATTTACAACACAATAATAATACACATTTGACTTTATAATCAATAATATATATTTTTTTCTTACCATGGCTTCGGCTTTAAATGTGTCTGTGTACTAAAAATATATTACGATATGATACAGAAGCATATAGTGAATGATTTTCGACTAACTTTGCAGAAATTAACTTTAAAAATCAATCAGTGATTGAAAATAAATTATAAAATAACAATTGCAATAAAAAAGATATGACCGTTGCATACAGAAAACACTAATACACACCTAAATTTTAAATACATTTACAGTTGAAATCGAAGAACTAGAACTTAAAACAACGACAATTACAAGCAACTACAGTTAAAATTACCATTTCGTTAATATGGTAGCAATTTGTAGCTAAGTAAATTATTGAAAAATATTGAAGAATGAATAGCATTCAACTGAAGAAATGAGTTATAGTGAAACTTCTATGAAAGACCTCTCTAAAATTTTTTATTACATTAATTTCGTTTTCTTCCTAATCATAAGGTGCGAGTTATTCTGAGATACAGAAAAAGTTTTGAAACTAATGCTATAAAAATAGGCTTACATTCGATATAAATGTTTACATTCTCTTATTTTCCCTTCTTCATTTTTCTATTTCATGAAAGTAAAATATTAAAAGGCATATAGGTGATATATAAATAAAAAAATATAAACAAAAAATTCAAATTTCCAACTTTTCTATAAACAAGCATGTAATTTAAAATAAACTCAAAAGTGTCCAGCTATGATTCAGAGCAACAGTGAGTTTCCTGTGTATATAAGGGTACACTTGGTCTTCCGGGACGTCAATTGCGGCTTTCTGAATGTATTCGAAATTGAACAATTTTTTTTTTAAATTTATATTTTCCAACAAAATAATATTACTTTAATATAAAATTTCTGATGTAGCTGTGACAAAATTATACATCTTTATTTTCAATAATGGTTGCAAGCATGGATATATTTTTAGAATGATGTTTGCTTAATTTTTTAAGCCACCAATTTTCGACTAATTAATTATTTTTCGAATGACCATTGATTTGAATTACGGTCAAGTGACGAGAATGACATACACCTGTGGGAAAATATTCCATCCTTTAAACTTCAACACCAGGCAAACATGTAGACTTTGAGTCCCATCAAATTTAATGTCCATACGTTCCTTTTTATGATGAATCTATAGTGGAATAAGGACTCGAACGCATGACTCGACTGAAACAATGCTGTCCACGAACTCCAACCATGACTACTCGAAAACTGTGTATAAATTGCCACTCTTATTCTATTACGGAATTACTTAATTTCGGCAAACGATAGTTGCTTTTGTTGCCTAGAGTAAATTAACTCTAAAGAATTTTGGTATTATTGTTGAATGGCCATAAGATAATTTTGAAAAGCTATGTGCATTCCTAAAAAATTCATTTTACTGAAATTTCTTTCTAATAAATTTATATAAAACTATACATTCTTGCAGCTCGAAAGATTTTTTTTTTCAATCTTCATCCAAAGAAAAACTTCCGCTATATTAAACGTTGGTATAAAATACTACAAATTATTTTAATGTTTTTTTACATATATTTATTTTACAAGAGAGATATTATTTATTTCTACAACGTGTCAAATGATATCATTTCGAACGAGTTTATCAGCAGAACTGATACATAACCATAGAATTAATATGACGCTTTATTGGCAATAAATAAATGTTGAATAGCTAGTAAATAACAAAATCTAATGTCTCGAAGTTATATTTTAGGAATGTAAATAGCTCTATGCTTTCTGCTATGACAAAGGAAAAGTAAAATAAGAAATACTAGTCTAGTTTATATTAATTAAACTAAGCTGTCCCCATCTAAGAACCAATAAATGGTTGGTATTTTATTCATTATGATTGAAGGCGATAACGTCCCATTCATTACAAAAACCAATCCCTTTTGCAGAATTGGCCCAAGCGGTTGATGATGACATTAAATCTTGATAAAGTGTAATACTGCCTGTTAAACCCATCATTTCTATACATGGATCTTTTTCATGAAATAGAAGTATAATTACAGACATTAGGGTGTGACTTGATGCGTATCGTACCCCGTAAGTAGAGGCTACAGGTGTTGCCCGAGTCCAGACATTGACAACTCCACAACGCCCTACGGTCCGTGATAATTTTTGAGTGGTAAATCTTCCCCGTACCAAACGGCCCACGTGAAATCGAGAAAGAATTTGAGACGTTTGTGGACAATGTTTGTCGCGTCTTTTATCTGATAATCCATTATTTATGGACTGGCTAATGAATCGTATGTTTGCCTATCAGCATGAAGATCTGATTTCCTCGGTGCGTATTGCTTTTTTCGTATCGTTTTTGGAAATGAGTGAAGAATTTTTTCTTTCAAAAACTGGTAAAGTTGGTTGGTAGTAACCCAAGAACCAACCAAGAACCCAAGAGGCCAACGACATTACATGAACTAAGAAATTTCTTTGGAGTAGGCATAATATATCCTAAGATATCGTAGCTTTATTTTATATATTTTACGTAGATACACGAGCATCGTGCTAACTGAGTAAAATTTTTCTCATGAACAAAAAAAAAAGTCATGTTTCTCTGCGCTTTTCTTGTCTTTACTTCTGCTCACGGACAGTAAAATAAATTATTAAGGTATTAATATACAATTTGATGCAATTTCAAGTCAATAATTAAATCAATTTGATGGCATTAATAATTGACAAGCTGTTTTAGATTCGTGGTTGATCAATAAAGAAAATCGACGAATTTTCTCAACTGATCAATATATAGCGTAGGCATATTTGGGCTCAAAAGAACAAAATTTATACTTTTATACCTACCCCCTACTAAAGTATATATTTTATATCTTTTTTCGAATAATGAGAAGGATAACTGATTGAATATTTACTCTCCGAATATCAACAATATTCTGAGTGAAGATCTTCTGGGTTCGGTTCAATTTAATGTGTGGATAACTTTATTCACTTGACATTTTCGTCGAGTGTGGCATAAAATAAGGTTTCTCCCAGAATAATATGAAGGAATGACAGAAAGAATATTCGTCAGAAATTAATTTCAAAGGGGAGTTTTTGAATAAAAAAGCTTAAAAGCTTCGAATGAAAAATGTGTGATGTAAAACATTCTCTTGTATGTAGAAAAATATCGAAAATTTATAAAGTCTGAAATTTTCTTGAGTAGATAATTAGATAAGCTACAAATGATAAATGATTAGTAAATAGAATCAGCTATAAATATTTAAAAAATCAATAGATAGTCATGTACACACACGCGCGTGATCATACACACATATATACGTATATATGTGTAGAGATAATTAAATTTTATGACTTAAACACAATTCTATTTCCCATTTAATCTTAGTTTTATATATATATATATATATATATATATATATATATATATATATACATGATGTGTGTGTGTGAGAGAGAGAGTTTAAGTAAGAACATATAGCGTATAAAATAGAAATATAATGATACTCAAAATATACTCCTTGTTTTCTTTTTTAAATTTTGTTATTATTATTTGAAGTATGAATTATGAAATCGAGAAATTACAATTAAAATTATATTTAATAATTCTTTTAAAAATTAACGTGATGATTAAATATTTATCAACTAATTAATGCTATTGATTTACTTTCAAATACATAACCGGGGTTGATTTTGGAGAAGTGACCTTCAAGTTTAAATTAGTTACGTACTATGAATAATATACAAATTACCTGGCCGTAAGTGCCTGTATATATATATATATATATATATATATATATATATATATATATATATATATATATATATATATATATATATATATATATATATATATATATATATATATATATATATATATATATATATATATATTAGGATTTCATAATTTCGAGCCATTATCATGAGATGAGGACTATATTTAAACTTGTATCTTTTTCCTAACTTGTAAATCACACTTCGCCAAATAACTAAAGGGTGTTAAATAGAAATTGCGGTTAAATAGATTAATATCAAATAATCAAACATGATTCTACAAGATAAACAAGTACAGAATGGTTTTATAGATTCATTTTATTTAATTTTAGTCCATCATTATTTCATAACCTTTTTGTTTTTCAGTAACATCGTTAATAACAACAGTGAAAACGTTAATGCAATAATCCAGCTTCTGTTCACCAGAATATTTAGCAAAATATTGAAGATTAATGGTATAGGTACTATGTGTCACATCCTAAGTTAAGCAACTAGTTCAACAATGGATGAATGATTTTAAGGAGCCCATCGTCAGTTATCGAATGAAGAAAATATTCAAAATTTCAAACAAAAATTGCTGTGGGAGAGAAAAACTTAATGTTATATATAACTTAAATATTCGAAACACAGAAAGAAGTTTTACGAAATTTCAGGTACTTACAACTTAATTACATTTTAACTAAGAAAACAATATTTTTAGTTAAAATTTATATTTACTTTGTGAATTGAAAATCCAGAACTTTTGTTCTAAAAATGATTTGCGGTCCACGTTTTGAAATTCTACAGTATTTTTTCAAAATCAAATGTACAAATGCGATTTATAGATGAAAATTCTACATGCCATCTGTAATGTCTATTTCGTTTCTATGAAGGGGTATGCAATCAAATTTAAAACGATGAGATATTAGCTGGAAAATTTGAAATTGTAAATATTTTTAAAATTTTATTCTTTTGGTTGCCTATTTTATTGAATGCATTGTTTTTGCTCAGCATTCTACCATTTCCATTTCTGCATTTTCTCTTGCGAATTAGTTTCTTTGTGTCTAAATTCGGATATGCCATCATCGACACTTACAGCATTTTCAAGTAATTCTTGCCATACATATTTTCCATTTCGATGTTACATTAATCACAAAGAGTTAAATGTTCTCTTCATCTGACACTACCTTGACAGCCCAAATCTTGAAATTTTTCAGTCTCTTCAACCCCCGCGAGATCCTTAACTATTTCGGCTTTACTTCAATAGGGTAAAAAGAAACGCGAATCAAAATGTGATTCTGATCAGTCCCTCACCAAAAATCAAACCAGATGGTATTTTATTTCCAAATCCTGCTGCATCTAAACGCTAACGTATATATTTTCTGTACATAGCTGTAATGCTTAAATATTTAGTAAATTCTAAATCAGCATTTACTTGGAGTCTTATTTCATCTTCAAAATGGCGTATGTATATGTACACAGGCGTCCAAAATAAAGCATAGTTGGTAATTATGTAAATAATGAAGGAAATTTATATAAGTCGGAATGGTGGTGTGGGAAACGTGATTTCTGAGCGCAAAATAGCTGTAAAATAAGAAAATGCGAAAGAACGATAATAATCACTTTTATTATCCGAGAAAACAGTGTGAAAGAAAACTGGTCATAAGAGGAATTCACAATTTATAGGAAAACAAATGGAATAAAAAAAAGTGATTCTGTACTTTAATAAGGTGTATGGTACCACTAATAATAAGGAATCACTTCTCGCAGCTAGGCATGCAACTCGATGATTTCTCATGCTTGCTATGACATTGTGAGTGAGTTGTAGGCTGAAAGAGTTCTAAACGCCACGAAGAGCTCTTTTCCGTTCTGGAACGGAGAAAAATGAGTGTGGAAGAGCTGCATATTGTCTCCAGAGGATACTTCACACATGATCGTTGGGATTCAAGTAAATGAGCAGGTCACATTGCGCATTGGATATTTTTCGTTTCAATGAAATGGATCAGGCTCGTACGGAGACAAGGCGAGTTATCATCCATAAATACGAAGTCAAGACCGATGGCACCTCGAAACATTCGAATATAAGAGTCAAGAACTTCATATCTGTACCTTTCAACAGTCTAGTTTAGTTTAGTTTAGTTTAGTTTATTTATTAACGTCGCACTAGAAGCAACATGACCTTTCAACAGTCACAGGCCCCTTCTCAATTATATGGAGGTCTGTTCAACCGTGCAGTATGTTGTCTGTTCCCGCCATGACTCTCCTTGACGGAAGTCTTTCCATGATGTTTCCAGGGTGAAAACGAGTTCCACGTTCCCTCCACATCATTTGACTACGAGAATGAGTGTTAAGAGTAAAGCGAGATTCGTCACTGAGCATCATACATTGGCCCTCTGTCCCTAATTCCAGAACGAACGTTCCAAACTCCAGTTTAACCGAGTGTGTTAATGCGTAAATGGGAAGGGAATGCAGAGTGCTAGTCGTCTGGCATAGAGATCAACATGACTGAATCTCATGTAAACAGTTTTTCTGAAAACTCGTACAAATGTGGCGGCTGTGAGAGATGAATTATAGTACTCTGGTCCAACTTTCCCTCTAACGTCGCATAGTTACTGCCAAATATTGGTCTTGACAACTCGTATCTAGAAATAACTACGCGATGTGCCTCTTGGCTGACATAGTACTGGTCGTTGCGGTTAGCATTTCCCTCAGTTTGAAACTTCTGCCGAAATCTTGACATTATACACTGAGGCACATTCAGAATTCAAGGCACTTCTGCCTATGATCGTCCAGATTAGAGTATTCCAACTATTCTTCCTTCTGTAAACATATCTATTTGTCGTCTTTGGACCATTCATTCGTTCTATATAATGGTTAACAACGTACCTTTACACATCAATTGCACGAAACTTGTCTGAACTTCCAATGCTGAGTGAGCCGTTGTATCCACTGTGTTTGCACATAAAGCATCGATTGAAATATTTTTTATAAAGACAGTTTCACCTTGAACAGATGGTTCTCCACAAATTATTTCGAGTAAATTCACAAATGTATATTCACAGTTTTTAACATTTTACTAATTATGGCTAACATTTGGATATCAGTATATATTGTATATTGTATATTTTGATTAAATAAAATATAAGGATTATCCCCAAAAATTGCATACACACGTGTCAATGAAATAAAATAAGGTCACTTTAAATATAACTTTATAGATAAATATATGTTTGAATTTCTAAAATCTGCAAACGTATACAGACTTATAAATTTAAATTAAAATTGCATCTCAAACTAAACATAATACATCGCCTTTTTTAACATCACTTAGCTTAAATGATAAAAAAAAAAAAACAATACAAATTTAGAATATTCTCTTTTAATATAAATTTAGTATTGAATCCCGCTGTGCTTTAGAATAACAGATCTTTTGATAGAGTTTGTTTTGTTTTGTTAGATGTACGGGGTAGAATTATTGATTCAATTTAAAAAGACATTCGAATTACATTCCTCCATTTTCCGCTCCGCATTAATATGAAGTAGTCGTTCAGTTTCAAATTAAACACATTTATCCATCAATTATTTTACAAACTCTTGATAAAAATGAATCAGATATGGATACCCGTCACTTATAACAAAAAGAACGACACTGTTTAAGAAAAATTTTAAGTTTATTTTCTCAAAAAATTAGAATAACATCTATTCTCGTAGCCTATTTTGAATCGATACATCACCCTTTCTCCCAAAAGTAATTACTGAGATACAGTGTTGTTTAACTTATAAATGCCACCATCAGTGCGAGATATTAAATTCATAAAAAAAGTTAAGCATTAATAAATAATCGTAGCTCCCTTTATTTGAGCTGTATTAATCTCTCGAGCTCCTGTTTGTGTATGCTTTGGAGCAAACAAAAATAATATTTTACAGAAAATGCAACTATTTAAGGAATTTGGTAGAAAAAAACAAATTTCCTGTTTTGATCTGCAAACTTAAGCTTATTACTGTCTAAATAATTATTACATTTGTGTACATAACGTAAAAACATAGAACATAAAAACGAACGTTTAATTTAAAAGCTTTCGAGTCTTAGTATTTACCTAAACTATCTCATAATTCAATTACTAGTATTTACAATGTATTTCTGAAGCGAAAATGTGATGAATTTGTATTTTTTAATGTTAAAGTATAACTTGAACAATTCTTGGTGTAAGAAACAATTATGCAATTTCGCATTTGAATTTAATGATGAATTCAATCACAACACCTTTTTTTCTTATTTTATTATTTAACTAGTAATGTACCTTAAGAATCATTTTATTGTTGATTTTTGAAATCGATTGCTTCTGCAAGCACTAAAAAGATTTGCATAGTGTTTAGGTTCTCATGAATTGTTACAGAGCCGCTGTTTCAAAAGGCATGAGTATTATGCCTGTGTCATTTTTTGCATCTAATTACTGAAAAGATAATAAGATAAATTTTAATTTCTTTAAGAGCATAAGGGATGAAACATAATATGCTTATTTATTTGTTTTCTATAATTGTAAAATATAGACAAATACTATTTTAAGTATATTCAATTTATGTAAGATGTGAGTGTGCTAAAAATTAAATTTTAATTGAAAAAAATTGAATCATTCTCGTTTTCATTTCAAAACATCTCTCCTCAAGTCTTTCAAGATATCCTCTTTACAATTAGATCACGAGAAATATATATATGTGTTCAATTGCGCACTATTTGCTTATTATAGCTAGTCCTTGGAAATTTTGTAATTACATTGCTTTTAGAATGAAACAAGCTCCCGTCATTTTAAAAAGCTCGTTCAAAAACTCTTTTAATATATCTTGGGATTTATTTTCATAATCTTTGATTCTTATTCTAAATTTGTTTTCCTCTTCGTTTTCTTTATAAGCATTAACGTTGAAGATGGTTAAAGAAAAACTTAATTTTCAACTTACGAATAAATGTTATTTAAATTGACAAAAAGAGAGAAATATGAGTATTTTTGTTTAAGTAACAATTCATTATCTTTTTTTCATTTCACATTTAAAACATAGAATTAAAATATTTATCTTATGAAAGCTCTATAATTTGTCACATATCTGAAGAAAATAACTCTGTAACTTTAAGAAATGGGTAAAAAACAGGTAGGAGTAGAACATATAATTCTTCAGTGCTTCAGAGAAAAGTCCTATTTTTTATACATAATTATCTTTAGTGCAGATTTGGCTTACTTATAATTACTTTATAAGCTATCAACACTTTCTTTTTTATGATTGTGTTATGTTTTACTTTATAGACATGCTTCTTTAAGTTATCATAAATAGGTGTTTTACACTTGTTGAATAAAATATATTTTATTTTTCCTTCTCAATAGTTTTTCCTACCTTAAATCTTCTCTTGCTCAGACTGAATAGTTTAGGTTTCAGACGGTATTTATTTAAAAAAATTTCAAGTGTTTTTCTTTCTTTTTTTTTTTTCTTAAGATTTCTCAAGATTCAAACCAAACATTAGTAGAAACATTTCTCGATTTTTTTTTAATTGGGGGCCGTATTCTTTATGCGAAACCGAACAATTTACGTCTACTTAATCTGAAGTTCAAAAACAAGTTTTAGGAATTGCTCTTTTTGAGTTTTTCATGTAGAAAAATGTGCTAAAAAGTTTTATTTAAATCAAAAGTAGACATCAAAATGGCAAGCTTTTTACACAATACATATTCTAAATATGTTCAATAATCAAACATTATTTAATCAATAGAAGATATACAAACTATTATGGACATTATCTTGGTTATACAAAAGATAATATTTAAAAATAAAAACATATTGCATAATCCCTCTCCCTTTGAATTACATATTTGAAAAATAAATAATGTGCCTTTACAAAAAAAAATACTCTAGTTAAACATTTTCATTTAAATAACATGGATTAATTTAAATAAACGCATCTTCAGAACTATACTAAAATATTTTACATAATTAAATGTACTGCTTCTTTAAATGTATTACAGATATTTTGACTGTATATATAAAACGAGTTCATTTAGATAGAAACTACTTCTTCGTGTTCTAAATATGGTTGAATATTTATATATAAATTGTAAAAATATATCTAGTGTTAGATGTAGTGTGATAACAAAAAGAAAGAAATCCGTTTCTTGTGTTACAGTTAGTATATAACTTGAATTATTGATGTATAAAAATATGTAACATTTCCAATAAAATCATAATTTAAATATTTTTATCTTGAATTTTATCTCAATATTGAAATCAAACAGTCACAAATCATGTAGAATACGTCATAATGAATGCTTACTTTATCTTGATACTATTACAACTTTTTTAGAATAATTTGCAGAAAGACTCTTAAAATTCTGCATAACATCACAACAAACTTTCTCATTTCCTCTGGTAAATTTAACTGCCATGCGCAAAAAATGATGGATTGCGCCCGGATTACGCATACATTTCACTCTTTTAAATGTCCACAGCTGAAATTACCTTCTGTTTTTACATGTAATCAGTGTCCACGCCCTTATTTCATCGCGTTTTACGTTCAAAGTCGGATGTTTAGCTTTCATCATCAATCACATCTTTAATTTCGACTTATCAGATCCGAACGGAATCCTACTGGTTTTCCCAAAGGCTGTAATATTCAGTTCTTGGGACAAAAATTCAATCTTAAATAATTACAAATTACACTCTTTGATCTCACTTTTACAAATTATATACTTGTTCAGATGTAAAGTTTTTAAAAGACTTTTTATATGACTTTTAGTTCGCGGATCGTATTCTACTTATTTATATATAATTGATATGTTTTGCGTAATGATACGTGATTAATGTTATACAGAATTCTTTTTTATTATGTTAAGGTTTTTTAAAGAATTTATATGCTATAATTAGAATTTTTTATTGATGTTATGATACTGGAATGTTAAGGTTACAGATGATTTTTCAGAAGGAATTTGTAATACATTATAGGTATGCATGTATAATAACTAATTAAAATGATAATATACAAGACTTCGTTTTCATGTGAATTTTTTCTGTGGAATGTTGTATCTCTCTTTTTAAAAGCAATTATTAATAATAAATAGAAGTGTGAGTTTTTTATGAACGAAACATTTTTTCGACTTAGCTTTTGATTTCCCCTCAAGATAAAAAGATTGAAATCGATTGGGTTTAAAAATATCTTCCACTGGTAGAAAAATATTTTTTTGACGTCTGTAACTTTTAAGAGATTCATTCTTGAATTAAAGTAGTGCAAACTGTTACATTTTTAATTAATTCAAATTGTTACAAATAAGAGAGAAAAAAATGATTTATAACTTCTTTTATTTTTCTTTCATGAAAAAAGTTTAGCAATGTCAAATGTAACTTCTTATAGAAATGTGATTTTTAATGCAAAGGGAATTATTCTTTAATAAATGATGCAATTATTAATTCACGTGGAGCTAGAAATTTGCAAGAGAAATTTAATTTAAGCCTCATTATTCTGAATGGCAGTTACAGCGACAAAGTGTTCTCGTGAGCAGATACCTCATTCACCAAACTACCACGGCATATCTAAATATTTTATACCTCGATCTCAAATTGAAATTTTGGAATTTTTTTCTTGATAAAGGCTTCCGTCTACCGGCAATTTTGATTTCGTCAGCTTAATGATAATCTTATGGAATTTCGACTTTCGTTCTCTAATCTTTACTATTTGATCTATTTGAATGCAACAAAGTGCGTCTGAAACAGCAAAAAATAATAAAGGTTTCCACGAAATTAGGTTTTTTCTGAGATTCTTAAAAATATTTTTACTCTGTTTTCATGATTCGTTTTTGAGTTTTCCCATCTTTAAAAATATTTTAAAATACTTTTAAAAATCGGAGGAAAAAAAGAAATTTCAAAGAAACCTTCATTATTTTTGCCCTTTCGGATACACTTTTTTGCATTAAAATAAATAAAATAGTAAACATTTGAGAACAGTAGAAGAAATTTCATTGAATTAGCATTACGTTTCTCGAAATAAAAATTGCCGGTAGACGGGAGCCTTAATACGAATATTTTAATGTAATTATTACTTTTTTTAATTGACAGTCAATGAATATATATCCACACATTTTTAATAAGGCATTTAAATACTTAATTGGCACATGCAAACTGGGGGAAGGATTAAATTATAATCATCCATATTATAACTGAGATTTGCAACCAAATGTTGAGGTATATATTGATTTTAAATCTCTTACAAAAATGATAACACGGCTCCAGTTGAAATGAACAAAACTCTGTGACAAATTAGGGGTTGAAAGCGCTCTAAAACTGCACAATAAACCGCGGGCAACGGACCACGTAATTTGGAACCTTGATCACGTGAGTCAAATAGAGTTTATTCTGAAAGATTTCGTAATCCGTCAGCTGTAACTTAGATACCTAGTTCATTGAAACGTGTAGCGAACTCCATTATTTCATGAAACGATCATTAGAGAAATCGAGACTCGAAAGAGTCGATAAACGAACTCTGAAAAGGGGTATTGAGTGGTGCTCATTTGATAAAGAATAAAAATACGATTCGATAAATATAAATTTAATCCTATTTCAACTAATTTCAGCTTGTAATACTTTAATGAAGGAAAAAAATATTTATTAAATATCACTATTCGCAAATAAAAGAAACATAAACCTCATTGTAAAATATTCTTTAAAAAAAAACAAGTTAATGGATCCCAAAAGCTTAACTGTATTTTTTATTTATTTCTAAACGATTTTTTTATTATTGGGAAAGCATATCAAATAATTCCCGTGTACAACAGAAGTATTACGCGGAACTTAAAGAAATAAAAGAAGCATAAAACAAATTTTTTAAGAAATTAGAAAGGCAAAAGTTACAAAAAAAAAAAAAAAAAAAAATGAATGAAGCTACAAAATCAAAGCGATGAAGTTACAAAATAAAGCGAACGTAGCTTTATAGGAAACAAAGTTGAAAAACATTTGGAGGCCAGTTGATTTTGAGAGCATGCTTTTTTTGGTTTGGTTTTATTAACGTCGCAGAAGCAACACGAGGGCTATTGACGACGGACCTCGTAATAGCCCTAGTGTTGCTTCTAGTGCGACATTAATAAAATCAAACCGAATGAAAAATGCAGTTTGACTTTTAAGCAATTTCTTTCTTTATTTTTGAACAAAGAAACAAGATGCTCGACATTTTGCTCACCACCAGCTCTACATTCGTAACATTTAGAAATGTATAACATCAAACCAAATGAGAAATGCAGTTTGACTTTCAAGCATTTTCTTTCTTTTTTTTGAACAAAGAAACAAGATGCTCAACATTTTACTCACCACCAGCTCTACATTCGCAACATTTAGAAGGGCACAGGTTGGCTGTTGAAGAACACTTTAAAATTGCCATGACAAGAAAGAAACTGAGTGATTTTAAAACTTACATAAAATGATGGCTTGACAATCTGTGTTGAATAAACGGGAACAACTTCTTTGTCTGCATTGAATGAGCTGTTGAATGTACAAATTATTCTAGACATTTCAAAACGAAAATAATAACAATAATGGTGTTTTAAACTTCCTCATACTCATCTATAAAAAGTTAATTACAAACAACTTTTTAAGATGTACAATACGAGTACTTCCTTTGAAGTATCTTTTATCTTCAACCACTTTAAATCTCACCACTCCAAGAGAAAAGTTTCATTAAACCATAGCACATTATTGCTCAAAAGTTTCTTCAAAATTCAAAATAACATAACAGCTTTTTACAAGTACTTAAATGATAATTCATACATAATGCTTTACGCTATTTGACATTAAAATAAATTAAATTGCCAACAATTATGAAAGAAAATTTTCAAGAAATTGAGATTTTCGAGAATTGATTTTTATGAAATAGTAGGCAATTAATACTACTAAAAATATGAATTATAAAATCCTAAACCAGTCCGTAAAAACAAATTTAAGTAACTGTAGGGTCTTAAATATATTTTAAAAATCATGTCTATTTGTTATATTAATGAACGCTTCCGGCAGACTGTTTCTGCCCAACACGGTCTGCTAACCAAATATGACACGCTACGTAATTTTGAGCTATAAGAAGAAGACCAGGTCGATACCTGAGCTAACACCCTACTCTCTAAGTTCAAGCCTCGCCAAAGAGACGACTTTGACAGACGACATTCTACAGAATGTTTCTTAAATGGCTCAGGACTGGGCACGAGGCTCGGCTGAAACAATGAGCTCTGAAACATTGTGTCTATCAGCTCTGTGTCATAACAACTCGATTGCCGCTGTTATCTTCCCATTTACATCATTATGAGTATATTTTTGTTTAAATTAAAAACAATTAATCGACCTACCGTTGAACGTCAACAATTAAATAAAATTCCCGTTATGGTATATTGAATCAGCCAAATCATAATTATTTTTCAATACCCAATAAGATACAATTATCGCCAAAAGATTAAATAACATCAGAGACAAATTCCATTTGCGAATAATATGTTTACTCTTCTACACTTCCGAGATATCAAAAAATAAATCCTTCAGAACAGTTCTAAGTGATTTTTCAACTCACACTTCAGGAAAAGAAAAGACAGAGGGAAAGGAGAGTAGACAGAGAGACCGAGTTAAAAAAAACAAAGAAAAAAAGAAATCAACAACAGAAATCCATCAACTCTTCTGGTTCGTAATTTCTCCTCCTTTCTTTGAAGAAGTGAGGTACAAAAACCTGCTCTTTTCTCTTCCTCTATCGTTGCTGTAATCGTCAACTGCGGATGCATTACACATGTTAATGACCCGATTAAAAAGCTGGAAACAGTAGAATGTGGTGTTGCCTCGCTTTGCGCTTCATTCGTGAGTTTATATTTTCTTAATTTGATTCAATGTTTTTTGGGCTTTCTTTTATTCTTAGCGCGATTATCGTTCTTTTCTCTTTCCTCTGGCGCGCTTAACAGGTGAGCTTTTCGAGGGACTGCATACAAATTGAATTTCGTAATCCGGTATTGATATTATGTGTAAAAATGTGCATTCATTCTTTGCTTTGTTCCTTTCGGGTTTTTTTTTTTTTTTTTTTTTTTGCCCGCCAAAGGGGGTTTTTTTTTTTTCTTACGTCCACAAAATATTGTGCCTGACCACTTTTCAAAATGAAGTATAAACTTCACATGACTTCTTTAATCTATTCATAATTTAGCTACAGCCTATTCATAATTTAGCTTAAGTTATATTAAGATTAATAATTTATTATTTAATTTAATTTTAACACCTGTAAGAAATATAATGTCCACTTCAATATTTTATTGATTGTTTTAATTCTAATATTTAATAAAATAATTTTATTTTTGCAGGTTATATATATATATATATATATATATATTTATAAAGAATGATGTTTATATAGGTAGAAATAGCAATTTTCTTTTTAAATTTTTTGATAAAAATTCAAGAAAGAGTGATTTTTAATGAGTAATGGTATTTCTAGATTATGTAATTTTTATTAAAAATTATCACATATATAATTATCATAAAATTATACAAATAATTATCAAAAAATATTTGCATCTTCAGTGACTTTACTGTGACTTTACAGTTCTTTTATTATTTGTTCCTTTACTGTGGTATCAGATTTATCTGTGTCAATTATTAGATTTTTTTTTTTTTGCTTTTATCACTCTCAATTATAAAATTGAAGTAAAAAAAAAAAAGAAAAACACTATACATTTAAAAAAAAAACAATTGAAAAATAAACATACACATAAAACATATTTCTTGCCCACTTCGTTTTACATAACATAAGTTTCTCGTCAAACTACCATTGCACTAAATATATTCACTGTCCTGTTTATGATATGTTGGTAATATATTTGTTGTAATATAATTATGTATAGTTGGTAATATAATTATGTATAGTTGGTAACATAATTATGTATAGTTGGTAATATAATTATGTATAGTTGGTAATATAATTAT
>BMAW01113717.1:559412-618265 GCA_019974015.1 Nephila pilipes
GTAATATAATTATGTATAGTTGGTAATATAATTATGTATTTGGTAATATAATTATTAAACTTAAATTTTTACTAAATAAAAACATTTATTTTGACGAAAACAGTTTAGTACAATATATTTATCGTATGTTTTAGATTACACATCAAAATTTTTCGAGGAAATTAAATATTAAATTATTAACTTAAATTTTTAAAATTTTTACTAAATAAAAACATTTATTTTGACGATAAAAGTTTAGTTCAATATATTTATCGTATGTTTTAGATTAAATGCCAAAAATTTTCGAGGAAGTTAAATAGTAAATTTGAAACAGGAAGAATTTAAAATTTTTTTGCAGAAGAAGTACTCGAATTTGTACACTTTTCAGCAAGATACGTACTTCGTTTATAGTGTTGAAGGTTGAAAGTATTAACAGTATTGTAGATGCAAATAATTGTTAACTTCGTATTACATTTGAAGTTTGATATTTTATCTACTTTGTTCTTGAAGTAAAAAATTGAGAATGAAACTTAAAGTTAGAGAGATATTTCTACGTGAGAAATCGTATTATTGAGATCCATAAAAATAGAAAATCATACCAAGAAATTGAAAAAAAGTTATTAAATTACGATTTACAACTGATGGATACATAATGAGAAAGTATAAAGATATTGGATACATCTAAAATAAATCTTGACTAGGATGTCCTAGATAAAAAAGATATGTTGCTGAAACAGCTTTTAAAGTACTATGGATTTAGCTGAAAAAATTGCTGAAAATCTTGCAACATCTTCAAATATGAGAGTAACACCTCAAATAATAAAATATTTTCCGCAACGTAGGATTAAAAAGAAAAATCCGAAGAAAAAAGTCATTCATAAATGAAGGAGAAAATGCTTTGGCCTTTAGAAATAAACTAATGTTGTTTTGGAACGCAATGAATTTTTATCATGAGAGTAAATTTCAAATTTTCTTTCAACTGAGCTTTCGAAAAGTTTGACGTAAAAATAAAACTATTTTAAGCAAAAACATAATACACTCCTAACTCTCAAGCATAGTAGAGGAAATATTATGGCTTATAGCTTGGAGGCGTATAGCTTCTAATAGAGTACGAAATTTTGGTTTTATTGAATTCTACATTGACAGCTTTAGCATATATTGATGTGTTTCGGCATAACTTATTATTTTGTTGGTTTTATTAACGTCACGCTAGAAGTAACACTAAGGCTATTGATGACAGACCTCATAATTTTGAACCTCTGTCAAATGAAGAGGAACCTGAGCTGGTATCTCCCTCTCCAAAATTCCACACTAATGGGAGGACTTTGAGCCTCGACAAATTTAACGTGCATCAGCCCCGGATACACGACGGGTTTTTAGAGGCCAGGACTTGGTCATTTTACTATGCTGGAAAACTTCTGATAACTCCTCCACAATCTCCAAACCTGAATCTAATCGAAAATTTATAGATGCTATTGGATGCAAAAAATAAAAAAAAAAAAAAAAAAAAAAAAAAAAAAAAAACATATCCAAGGAAAAAATAGTTGAAAAAGAACTCTGAATGAAACATGGAATAACGTAAACTCAAACGTCACAAAAAGTTGGAATCTATGCCACATCGTATTGAAGAGTCATTAAAGCTAAAGGAATTCACATAAAGTGTTAGTTTGTATTACTTAACTAATTTTTTCTTAATTATATCTCATTAAAGAAGAGCACAAATACCTTTATGCATTTTTTTGTATATTTATTTGTTAAATGTGTAAAAATTTATTTTTATTTTATTTTTGTTTTTATGTTATTATAATACATTAAATTTATGCATCGAGTTAATTACTTAAACCTTTTATTTGATTTTATTATAATTTAAGAAGTGTATAAATAATTATTTTGCGTAATGTATTTTCTTTTCAAATACTATGATTGAAACGTGAGCTCATATTTCAAAAATGTATGCTGCAAGTATTAGTTTCGTATATTAAATATTATTTAAAAATAAAAAAACAAGTAAAATATAATTTTATTTACTTATATATTTATCTTCCATTTATCTTTATTTTTTTTATTTAAATTTCTATGTTTGTTATTTTTTCATTTTTTAAAATGAAAGCTTAAAAAAATTATTCTTAACTTTTTAAAAAACTAAGTAAAAAATTTCTACTTTTGATTATTCAACAGATGAAAAGTTTACAGTTTTTTTGAAAAATGAAATTCAATCAAAAGTTAACTTTTTTTTGTGTGGAGTAAGATATTTTATTTTTGAATGTAATAAGCATTTGAATCTACGACATATTTTATTAAAATGACATATCACAAATTTGCTCATATTTTCTTGATTATGAGTTTCAAATTAAAGAAATAAATGTTTATAGTGCATTACCTTTTATATTTAAGTAACACTTTTTGAAGTTAAGAGATTTTTCCTGCAATTTTTAAAAACTTTCTAACATTCTTTTTTACCCATTTTAACAGTTTTTAAGATTTTTAGAAGTTTGTTCACGAATGCCCTAGAGGCCAAATATAATTAATTTCTTACCATTACACATCACCTCTCTGTATATTTCACTCATTTATCACCGATATTCTTCTCTTTTTTGCATTTTTAAGAAAATACAAGCAAAACATATTCGTTCATGACCACTGATCGTTGCAGGTGTACAATAATTAATCGCAATATAAAACAGAGGATTCTTTTATTCAAAAAATATATTTATAAAATTGTTCAAGAATATAAAGTTCATTTTAGGTCATTTACTCGAACTTCTTGACTCACTTTAAGAGCATATTTTGAAAGTTTAAAGACCAATATTATTTTTATTTCTCTAATTTGTCTTTGTCTCCAGATTTTGATGAAGTGATGTAAAGAAGTAGACGCTTTAAAGAATAAATCCATAAAACTATGGAAACTTGAACTCATTATATTCGCTCTGTAAAGTATATATAGAATATATGTGCTTTATGTATTTTTTATTTACATATACTTTACATACTTAATATTTATATTAATATTATACATAATTATTGCAGCACTCCCTCACAAATTCAGCGTTTCAACACAGGCTGACAAGGTATAACTAAATTTTTTTTTACTTCAAACTTCAAAGGAACAGTGAAACACGGTAGCATAGTGGTTATGGTCCTTGCAGTTGGTGTTATTTTCGTCTAGTCGCAGATTCAATCCTTGATTCTACTAAAGGCCGTTCGTGAAGAGAGGTTGATTTCCGTTAAACCTCGTCGATTTTGGGAGTCCTCTCAAAGGCATGTTGTGGAAGTTTGATAAGGAAGATGCCGCCATCGTCACTTGACCGAGGTTCAAAATTATGAGGTCGGTCGTCAATAGCCATCGTGATACTTCTCAGTGCGATGCTTATAAACAGTCACTTAAAAGTTAATTGTTCTAAGTTAAATTGTTTCTATCGCTAACCTCTTTTGTCAAGTTTAAATGCAGGGTGTGGTGTCGAAACTCATGGGCTAAAATTTGAGGGGTTTATAAAAAAATCTATAAACTAGCAATTTTCATCAAACAATGCATAGACGAACAAGTGGCCACCGTTTGACGGAGCTGCAATCGAAATCATTAAGTGCGAATTTTCTTACACATCGTCATTTCTACCGTGAATTTCAGGAGGCATGGCGACGTACAGTAATCAGGAAAACGCCATAGCCTAAAAATTTTGAGGCCTGCACGTAGTTTCAATTCTCGCAGAGGTGTTTTGAAACTCATAGGCAAAATTTTAAGGAGTGGAAGAAAACAGTGAACAACTAGTCGGCGCTGTAATATAAAGCATATAGCGTGAGTTTTTACTCACAGTCATATCTATCCCTGATTTCAGGAGTCGTCATGCCTCTTGAAATACATCGTAGAAATGACGATGTGTTCGAGCTGTTCATGAGGTTTGAAATTCTTTCAGTCCCCAATTCACTCAGAATGTCATTGCAAATAAGGAAAACCATTTTACAGCGTGCGCACCTATCAGAGGAGACAACACACCTTATTAATTTGCAGCGTCACCATTTTATTTCCTTTTTCCATAAAAGTGTAAACTTCTTTTATGTCCAGTTTTCTTTCAAAATGTTTCTTTGGATAATAGAAATGATTATTATCGCTTTTTTCGCATTTTTTTCTTACTTAATAACCACTTTATATTCGCATAATACGTTACCTACCATTCCGACTTCTTCTTTAATTGTTCACATAATTACCAAATGTGCTTAACTGTGGACACCAATGCACATTTCTGCATTAAAAAACACATAGGAATTCCATTTTACTGAAAAGCGACTATGTATAAGCAAAACGTGTTGATTAACATCATCACTGAATAAATTATATGATAAAGTAAAATTTATTTTAATTAAATGTTTCTTCCTTAACGCATTTAATAACTATAACTAAAAATTTAATCTAAGTATTTAAGTTATCAAAAAAAAGAAAGTTAATTCTGAACAATAAGGCGTCTATGCATTTATTCCCAGACTTAAAGTCAAAAACATAAAGGGAGAACCCTTTGTAGAAAGGGGTGAAACGTTATTGTATTTACAAACAAGAGTCGTTTCGTCTCAGTGTTAATGATCAAGGTAATCGTGAAAGGAGGTGGCAAAATCCAAAGTTGCAAATGAATGATATCCAATTTCAATATATAATTAGACAAAATCTGTGCGTATTTTGTTTGGGATATAATTTCACTTAACAACGGGAGCCTGTTTGTTATTATTGCTATGACAATCAGAATGTTAGCACAAATATCTTAACCTATCGACATGTTTACAATAATGGAAAACTTATTCAACAGGACGCCAGAAGTGCTCACTCCACATTTCTCTTCGACGGCTGGTACGATCACCATACATATCCACGTTAAACAAGTAGATGGCTTGATTGGAATTCCTCTTCCATCCTCAGCAAGGAATGGAATGGAAGAGAAAATAGGAATGTGTTGGTTTTATCTTATACGTTAGGGAACAACATCTGTTAATTACTACAAAGCCCATTTTTTTATTTTTTACTTGGCATCACGAGTGTATCTTTTCACTTATAATCAAAATTTTTAATAATTGTAATTTGAATAATTATTCTGTTTAATTTTTATCGTATCTTATTTAAACCTATATCTTAATGATTTCATTTTCCCAACACATAATCCATATCGAAGGCTTGGAAAAAGTGAGAAAAAAATTTAGAATGCTGTATCATTTTTTAAAGAAAATCAGAAGTGGCATCTGAAAAAAAATTAATGATCTAATATCTATTGCTCTGGGAATTTCAGTGCGGTAATCCCAGTTTTGACATTAGATACATTCGTCAAAGCATTTATACAGTAACTTAAATAATTGAAGTGATGTCAATGTAGCTTAATTTTTGCGTGTTTTCAGTATTTTTAAACACAGAATACCCGATGATTTGTTATTTTTTTAAAGTCAATTCTGCCGTGTTTACCAAATTTTTGTTGATCCCAAACTCCTTCAAATCATCTTGAGAAGTCGGTGATTTAATGTCATCTTATACACATTTTCACCAAGTTTAAGTGACTTCGGGATAGATACCGAAAATAGCCAATAAATATTCATAATATTCTCAATACCACTAAATACTAAAACACCATCATACAACGTTTTGTATAGTATAAAATGATTGTAAGGTGAAAATTATCCATCAAGTGTAATGAAATGTTTATTTACATGAAGCAGGTCATTTTGGATATTCATAGGATTGGGCAATTTTAAATGGCAATCAAACAACGATCAATCATTGGCGTAGCCATCATTTTAGTAAACCCATATCCTGATGGGTAATTTGCTGCAAGTAGTGGTTATCCTATTTTCCTTCTCACAAATTGTTTTTTTTTTTTTTTTTTTTTTCATAGAAGTCAATTGATTTAAGTTGTTTTGTTTAGAAAGAAAATCAATGGATCACATAAATGTTAAAAGCCAGCTCAAGAATGATTACCTGATGTTCATAGACTGCAGTTAAGTTAGTTCTGATTTGACTTATGAAGTCAATCTAGTATAAGAGGTTTTATGCAATTTCTAATAATTCATATTTTTGTCTTATACTAGAAAATATTTTCTTTTTAGAAGGCCGCAGTTAGCATTCTGTATTGATTGATAGTTTATTAATGTCTTTCTCAGACGTAGCACGAGGGCTATTGACAACGGAACTAGTAATTTTGAATCAAATATCATCCTCAATCAATCATTGTTGTTTCCTCCATGGGTTAATTTTTAAATTGCATTCTTGATGACGTCAGGCTTTATAAGATTTAAAATGCAGCAGCCTTTTAACTTCACCTCATAATTATTTATAGTAATTTCAGATCATTTGTTTCAATTAATGTGTGGCTATGAAATTACACGAATGGATTGCAAATTATAGAACGTGTACCCAAGGGATAAATGAAATTTATGCAGCAAGAGAGATGTTACGACTAAAACGGTTTGAGTTACACAACATCGAAAGAAAGCTTTCGATGCAAAATTATTTTTTAAATTTCATATCTAAAACATTTTCTTGAAGATTCTAAAGAGTTTTGCGGTGCAGTTCGTCCTAAAATTAATCAAGCACTTTGAAAGGTTTTAAATATTTCATGAATGACAAGCTATAACTTTCTTTAACTAACCAAATTTTCCACTGTCGATATTCTTTCTCATCCCCTCTTGGTAAGTGAAAAAGTATTTAGTTCAATTTATTCTTTTTCTTCCGGAAAAAAATAGATATAAAGCTTTGTTGGAAAAGACACAAAATTGATTATAGGTTTGATAAATTTGTCGGTTTCATTACAACTTTTTCTTCTAAGTTTTATTTTAAAGCATTTTCACAGTTGCGCTTGAAGAATTTAAATGCTCATCACATCAAATATATCATATTACATATATATATTAATATATATATATAGTTAAGTTATTATATATATATATATATATATATATATATATATATATATATATTATAAATGTCATCTAAATAAAAGTGGAATTGCTGGCGCTTGCTTCACTGCTTGAAGAGACAGAACGTTGTGCATGTGCTAAGTAGTGGTATTGTTGCAGCATTTTAGTTGCCTCTGTGACTACGTGGAAGTAGGTAATCACTACTAGTTAGATGAATGACTCTAAATGTAGTATCCACGGTAGCCTAGTGGTCATGGTCGCGGACCGAGGCCGGCATTGTTTTCGTCGAGACTTGCGTTCGTGCCCTGCTGCCACCAAAGCTTTAATAAACAATCACAGGACCAAAACGTAGTTCAGGGGCAATAGTCATTCGTTTTGTAACTGTTGAAAAGGAGAATCTAATTGAAATTTACTATCATCTGAAGAATGTATATGGGACGTTCCTAGGGTTCTGGCAGTGAAGTATATTTCATGAAAGATGAACCAGTACAGACGATAGGTCTCAACCAATCAAATGCACGGAATCATCATCCAAGAAATAATTTATACAGTGGACAATCTATGAGGCAGAATCGATGATTCACTATGAGCGAGATAGAGACAGCAATGTCTATCATGGAAAAAACTGTTCACACACTTCTATATGAAAGTTATTGCATATAGTTGCTGCGTCGCCAGACACAATGTGAAAACAGCAATAAAAAATCTTCGACATTAAATGTTATCGAAAACTGTTCTTTAGTACGACAACACCCGCCCTTATTTGGATACCCAGTGCAAAAACTTTTTTGCAGCTATTTTGATGGGAAGTCTACGAACATTCCCCTTACAGCCCTGACATCACACCTTCTATAAGACTGTTGTGTCACAATGAGATCTGAGCCTGCAGGTATTTGGGGTTATCATCCCGTTATTTTATTATTTATGATATATATATATATATATAATATATATACATGTATAATATATATATATATATATATATATATATATATATATATATATAATCGAACTACATTACGCTTTAGAAGCTTAGACCTAATTCTTTCTTTCTCTGTTTACATTCTAGGAAATAGAATGGAAATAATTCCATACACAAATTCATGAACCTTGCTAGCAATACAGTTTAAAAAACACACAAAAAGCGTTTGATAAAAAGAACAATTCTGGAACTCAATTGAAAACCATCTCAGTTTAAAACACAGATCGATCGGAGCGTGTAATTTTGTCAACGTTCAATCTTCTTGTCTCAGTTCTAGAACTCAATCCTGTCCCACTTCATTGATTCGAAACTCATGCCCAATTCCCTTTGTGCCTTTCTACAGAGTTGTAAACGCAACAAATGTAATTTCCAATTAAATGATTGTTTAATTTTATGGGGTACAAAGAAACAAAGTCCCGTAATTCCCGATTCTTTGTTACCTTGGAATGGTTTGAACAAGTGATTGATGAATGTAATTAAATTGAAACAAAAACAATGTAACAGACTATTAGGGAGGAATTTCATTTTAAAGTGTTTGTGAAAGATATAAACGCCACTGTTGCTTGACTTTTCAACAGAGTCTACGATCTTTCACTTCACTTTTTAAATAATCAGTCATAAAACTTAGTCTTTTTCCAAGTATTTTGCACAGATAAAAAGAAGCCTAATAAACATATACGTATTGGTAAATTATTTTTTTTAAAAAATATTTTTAATAAATACATCAACGACGATGCCATACATATTATGAACTCAGTTAAGCGTTGTTAAAATTGAACTAGAAGCAAAGTGTGTTTAAAATGAATTAATTTACACACGGTCCTTTTCTAAATCGAGTTTGGAACTCATTTTCCACTGCCACCAATCCCCTCCTCCTACGTCAAAGAAATCAACAAAACTCTACAAGTGTTTTAATATTGCTAATTACAATTTTCTGCTACCTTCATTCATCCCTGAAAAAAGGAATAGTTTCGGAAACAAAGTAATTCAGTGACATTTATTTCTAAATTGTTTTTGAGAATGTTTTCCCGTTGTTTCAGAAATGAAACCGATTGTTTTTCAAAGTGTTCGGGGAAAATACGACACAGATTAAATGGTAAAAAAAAACCAACAGGTGACAAATTCCAAACAGAAGATCTAATATAACTGTTTATCTTAGACAAACTTAAGATCAAACGCTTCGCTTAACAAAAGAATTTTTTTTTCTTTTTCTTCTTTCTCAAATGAATAAGGCCAACGCCTCATTAGTTTTTGCAGATTTATCGCGTTTACAAAGTCTAGCATGAATTGAGGAAAAGAAATCAACAAACCCCCATTGTTTTTAATGGTCCTGCTCATTCTTCGAGACGATGGTTTGATGAGGCATATCCAAGGCCAAGAGCAAGAGAGCTTTCTTTCACGGTTAATTAGTCCAAAATGTCTTTTAATGCTCATGTGTTTTAGACTTGGTCGAAAAATTCCATTAAGTATTCTTGTTCCTACGTTAAATGGAAAACTAATTGGATTGAAATTTTTTTCTGATTATGACATTCAGTTTCGGCAAATTACCGTTTTTGTGTAAAGATTTAAGTAATTTTGAAACAAATTTCTAAGTCGTTTAAAGTAAATAGCATAATAATCATGTAGGAAGTTTTTTTTTTTCTTTTCTTGAAAGTGTTTATTTCTAGAATTTAATGCGGAGTTCCTGGATTATGAAAGATAATTTTTGATTCAAAAATAGTAATTAAAAGTGTTTGTGAATTTTTTTTCAAGCGAAATAGTTTTGCAAAATCGACCTCGAATTAGTCATTTGGGTTGCAAATTCGTTGGCCTAATCAGTTTTTGATATAATGTTAATATACAAAATAAGTCTTAGGAAATAACAAACCTAGAATTCGTTTCCCAAGATCTTATGGAACTGTATCATTTATAATTATTTTACAGTTTAGGTTAATTTTATGAAATAAAGAAACGATTTTAGGACAAACGCCATTCGCAACGTATATAATGATGCAACTCAGTTGCATATGTTGCATTATTTTTCACTTTTATTGAATTTTTTCATATGCTTTGCAAATTATCTCTTTACGCGTTTCCTATTCCATGTCAGGCTTAATGAGAGAATTTTATTTTAAATAAACTGTGGATTAAAATCATCTTATATTTTAGATTCAAGGTTGATTTGATTTTCAAATTTACATCGCCTTAAAGTTACACGAGGAACATTAGAGACGAATTTCGAAAATTTGAACTCCACTTAAGTTCCTACAGGAGAGCTCATACCTCACTCGACTAACTTACGCACCACATTACAGAAGTGCTTTAAAAGATATTTGACACTGATGTGCTGAAAGCCTTCGATTCTGCATGAATATAAATAATAAAACAAGAATTAAATCTCGTGATCCCATTCAATAGTCACCAACAATAAATATTTTCACCTTATCCTCAACCTAAGTCCTCGACCCTCAGTGCCTTAACTTGCTTAAGTGAGCTCGAACATGATCCTTTTTTTTCTCTTGGCCCTTGGTAAATACGGGTGATGCGCTTCAGAATATCCCTGTGATACTTCTCTAGTTTCAATTCTTCTTCTAGACAACGAAATTTTTTTTCTCTTTTTCTAATATCTGGATCACAGATATTCATTGTTTGGCGCAACAAAGAAAGATTTGACTCTTCTGAATAAACCTTAACTTTCCCTCCTTCATTCAAAGTCCTCATGTTGTGGGGCGTGGATGTAGAGAATAAGGTACCACCAGAGAAGTTTCTTCCTGGTCATCTGACCGCGGAGCAAAATTACGAAGCGAATTGGTGAAATAAGCGGTTTTTTGAGTCTGGCAGAAATAGCCAGTATCGGGAGTGTTTCTTACAACGAACTGAAAAATCCATAAACATCTGACCTTTAAATCGAGTTCTTTTCTTCATATATCACGGCATCAAAAAAAAAAAAAAAAAGATACCACAACATTATTTCTTTGATTTATTTAGGAATATTTGCCTTTATTTTATTTTCTTACTAAATCTCTTATTATATAGTTGTCGATATTCTTAAGAGTTAAAATTCAATTTATCTGACCAAAGAATGCACATGTCTCAAAGGAATTTAATACTTCACAACCCAAGAATATAATTTAAACCTTCTTAAATAAATTAAGTAAACATCAAAATAATTTTTGTAATCCATTAATAATTTCAACAATGTTGTAATATTAATTCAATTTCTGATTTCCTCAGCAAACTTAAAACGAAAATGTTGCGCCTATTACTTAAATGTTATATCAGAAGTTTCATACCGAAAAATCTGTATTGTCCATTAAAATAAGAAAGTTAGGAACGCGTAAATGTACTCAACTCAAATGATATTTTTTGAACGTCTAATTAACGTCACACTTAGAAGCAACCCGAGAGCTATTGGAGACAGACCTTGTAATTTTGAACTTCGGTACATGAGACTGACACCCGAGCTGGCCTCACCCACACCAAATTTCCACATCACGCCATCAAGAGGATTTGAGACCTCGACAGATTTGACGGGGATCAGCTCTGCTTCATGACAGTTCTTTAGAGGGGTATCAGGACTCGAACTTTAGATTCAGCGAAACACACCGGCTGCGAGTTTACGACCATGACCACAGGTCATCGCAGCCACGTTCGGCATTTGGAAATTTAACCAATTCAGCAGTTATCAAGACTTAAAAAAAACATTGATAACTCTACTATTTTCCTTAAATGGTCAATGTCGCAACAAAAGTTTAATCTGTATAGGTTTCAAGAGAATTAAAAACAGTAAAATCAGTCACAGACTCTAATAAAAGATTTGGAGAACTTATTTATGTTGATTTTTCATTTATAATTTACTTGAAATTTACTAAGAGTAACGAAAGAGATATTTGAAAAAGCACATTCTTCGCTACAAAAAAAGAACAAAAAAAAAAAAAAAAAAAAAATTGTAACCAATTAAAATGTTTTGAAAGCTAAAATCTAAGAGATTAATGAATTTCATTTTATTTTGGAAACTTAAGCTATTTCACTATTTATCCGAATCTAAGCAGCAAAATAGCTATTTCAAGAAACCTCATTGATTCAATTTCTCATTTACTCCTTCACAAAACAATTCAATTATTCCCTCAATGTAAACGATGATATAGGAACTTATGAAACCAAACATTGTGATCCCAGTTAACAGGCAATGCTCTTAAATCTATTACGAAAAGGATCTAATCATTGAAACCAAAGCCCGAACGAAAAATAAACATCTTTCCTACTTCAAAAACGAGGAAGAAAATTGTACTTAAGTTGCATCAAACATCCAATACAGATGTAATTACATCGCAAGCGGCTGATTATTTTATTTGGACCTTCAACAAATCTTGACAAATGCACTTGTTAATCTAATTACTAATATCACTTAACGCACTTATTTGTAAAGGTTAACAACCACAATAAGCATCATTACAATCTGTTTTTCGACACTGTTGCCTCTCTCACAGCCATCGTTTATCTCGGAATCCCTATTTAGGCTAATTGGCAGACGATTTTTAAGACTTCGATAGCATCTATGCCTCGCAGCTGTTGCCAACGTAGACAACACTACTGAGAAGAAAGTAATTAAAGAGACTGGTAGCTGAGAAAAATAAGGTTGAGTTTTTATTCCATTAGTACGTCCATTTAGCCGCTATTAACCCATTTCGGTAGGGCATGGGAGAAAATGTTCTTACAATTACCGGAATACAAAGTGAAGTTAAATATGGTGATTTATCTCAAAGCATTTATCTCTGTAAATAAAATAAAACTTATTACTAGATATTGTTGTAAGTTAAACGATTTAGAGCATTATGAAGAGTTGTGATGGTAATATAATAAGGAAGGTAATGAAGATGTAAAAAAACATTATGTCGTGAGAGCTTTAGTTGTATATAATGATATGGTATAATAATAACTTTTCAATGCGTACCTTTTTTTGTGTTCTGAGATAATGCACATTGTTTGGAAGTTATATAAATATGCATAGCTATTGTAATATTCGGAACAAAATTTATCGTAATAAAATATAGTTAAAAAGATTTATTCGCACGTTTGGTTTTGTATTAAGCTTACATCAAGATAAGACAAATGTAAAAGGCGGATGACTTCAAAATTAGTAATGAAATAACTTTAGATCTGATAATAAGGACAATACTTAAGACTCTCATTTACCGGCCATTTTGATTTCGGGAACGTAATGTTAATCCTATGGAATTTTTACTTTAACGTCCACATATCTTAAATATTTTATTCATTTGAATGCAAAACAGCGGAAAGAGCAAAAAAATAATGAAGGTTTCTGCGGAATTACATTTTACTTCCGATTTCTGAAAATATTTTTATTCTTATTATAATGACCCATTTGTGGGTTTTCCGGTCTTAAAAAATATTTTAAATATTTTCATAAATCGGGAAGAAAATGTAATTCCACAGAAGCATACATTACTTTTTACTCTTTTGTATGTTTTTCTTTGCGTTAAAATAAATAAAATAATATAGATTTTAGGACAGTAGGGCGGTTATTACCATAGGATTAATATTACGTTCGCGAAATCAAAATATCCGGTAGTCGGGAGCCTTAAGCTCTGGTAACTTCTATCACTAAATTATAAGTACATGAGAAATTAATTTGACGGGCAACTAACTGTTTGTTCAGAATTTACAACAGTTAATATCACATGATAAATGGTAAACATGATAAAACTCTAAGCCAACCTGGTGAGGAGCTAAACGGAGCAACAGACAAAGCCCCGGGCTGACGACTAGTGTTACAAAATCAAAAATGTTTTTTTTTTTTTTTTTTAAGTTTTAATCCAAAAATACATTACGATCTTGTAAAGCGATATGAGTGAGCTAGTGATTGTTGGATTTTATGGCCCTAGATCCAAGAATCAGGCTCTGCTGTGCCAAACATTCGTTATTATTTATTATATATTAATGTCTTACTGAGAAGTAACTCGAGGGCTTTTGACCCAAACGTTCGTTAACTTGTAACGTGGTACTGATATCATTGATTTATTTAATAAAATAAAAATTTGCCAGGTGTTATCTGCAATTTTACAGTATTTAAAACTAATTTATTTAAATTGCATCCAAATTTAGTTGCTGTTTTGAAAATTGCGAGGAATTACTGAAATGTTTCCGACCTAACAAAGATACAAGACATTTTTTTTCTTTAAATTTTTCTACATAATCTCCTTGTAAGTCTGCACACTTCTCCCTGCGATACTCCCAACCCTTTAACCCGTTCAAATAGTAATCGGCGTCTTTCTCTACAAAATAGTTGTTTACGAAGGTGATGGCCTTCTCATTTGACGAAATTCTCAATACTCTGAGCGCAAATTTCAGATTAGGGAGCAAAAAGAAGTCGCTTGTGGGGCCAGATCTGATCAGTAAGAAGAGTGGTCAAGCAACTCAAGCCATAATTCTTGGCTTTTCATCATAGCAACCGTTGAGTTATGAGATGGCGCATTGTCTTGGTGAAACAGAATTCTTTTTTCTGCAAATGTGGCCGTCTTCCCACATTTTCTGTTTTCAGCTTGTCAAGTAGTGATGCTTAGTATGCTCCTGAAATAGTTTTTCCCGTTTGAAGATAATCAATTAAGATAATTCCATAACTTTTCAAAAAATAGTCGCCATCACTATCCCAGCCGAGAGTTTTTTTTCTGGGGGGGGGGGGGGGCGATTCTCCCCACGCATTCCGCACTTTCGATTGTACTTTTGTTTCCGACTAGAATGGAGTATCCAAGTTTCATCTACAGTAATTAATCGGCATCCAAACTCTAATTTATTGAGCCTGAACTGCGCCAATTGAGCGTTGGAAATGTTCGTTCGAACACGTTTTTTGTCCAACGTGAGCCAACGTAGCACCAAACGCGTGGACAGCTTTCTTGTGTCTAAATCTGGATTCATTATGTGATTCACACGTTTTTTGGACATATTCTTAACCTATGCTTTCTCTCTCACTTTAATTCGACGGTCGTCCAGCATTAAACATTGCTAGCGGTTTCATTTCGGCGTCAACATTTCTACTGGTAGAAATATTGTAAAATTTTATTTAAAAAATATAATTTTTTTATCGTTTTCATATACAACTACACTTTAATTCACCAATTTTTACATCGTAATAAAGGGTTAAAATGATATAAACTATTTTTTTGTACGAAATATGTTTTATATAAGGCAAAATCAAGTTAACTTTACTCACCGGACCTCACTTTTATTCAATTGGACAGATCACATCAAGATTGAAAGTAATACAATATTCGTAACATTCAACATTATATCGTGTGTGTGTGTTTATTTTAGAATTATATCTATACTAAATATTTGGAATATTTAAAACTTTGGTGTAATCGGTTTGCCATCATGGGATTTTATTAATTCTAAAATATATTTCTAATTTAAATTTCGGCTAAGAGTGTATCATATCTAAAATAAAATATTTTACGACCGTTGCTCAGTATGACAGTTCAGGTCACAAATCTATTACTATATTTGAAGTTCATCACGCGTGAAGTTCGCGATCAGTCAAAGCAAATGCATTTCCTTCGATTTATCATCCATTTTGACAACTTAAATATCTGTAAAGTGTTACGGAATTTTTTTAAGGTTTAGTTATCCAAGGAAAATTGATATATTTGTATATTTATAATCAAAACGAATGGCAAAGATGTTGACTTTGTAAGGAAAATAATTTATTTTAGGTATTTAAATTTTCTAAATTTCAAAGAGAAACTCAAGGAAGATATTTGAAGAGAAGTAAAATGGATTCTTAAATACAGTAAGCGTAGAAAGTATTCATAAATTGATATTCATAACCTAAATAAACCTCGTTGTCAAAAACACATTATTAAATTATACAACAAGTCTTTAGTTATATATAATAGAATGCAATTCACTGTTTCCATGTAAATTTACATGAAAAAATTTCAATTAAAAATACAACTTGTAAAACATAAATAATGCACAATTTTGTAGTGTAAAAAGTATTCGTACAATGCGCGTAATCTCAAATAATTAAGTTAGAATTTTATAATTAATTCCTTGCAGGATATCCTTTAGTTTGAATAATTGCTTTGAGTCTTTGCATAAATTCAACCAAATTTGATGTCACAGAACTAGAAAGATAGTCCCATTTCTAGTATAAGAACATTACTCAAGTGTAATAGAAATGGAACCGGTTATATTTGATCAAGAATTTCCTATACATATTCTATGGGATTATGATCAGGAAAGTTTACAAATTTGGTAGCTAGCATTATATAAAAATTATAGCCGTTCTTTTAGACCTGTTTGCTTGGTAATATAGTCATGTATACAAACATAATAATAATGAAAAACCATTTTTGTAAATTATATTTCTAAGTATTACATAAAGTTCGCGATTCATTATTATATCAATTGGGATTAAATTGCATATTTCTTAGGCACTCATACAAAACCCCAAACAAGTATACTTTCACCTCCATATTTCATCTTTGCATGTAAATTCCATGGATAAATTTCTGTGTTTGGTTGTCTTCGCACCATTCGTTTACTATATACGATCCTAAAATGTTAAAAACTTTGTCAGAACAATCAGCCGCTTTCTAGAATTCTGGGCTTTCAATTACGTATTTTATGGTGAAGTATTATCATAACTTCCAATTCATCTTATTCACAAATAATTTTTTTGTCATGAAACACAATCGTTGAAACATTGCTGTTTACATAAAGTGGCTCCCAAAATTGAGGCTCCTAAAACACCTCTCTTTCTTTAAAAAGAAAATACAAACATATGGTAAAAAGTTTTATGTAAATGTATTTTTAATAAGAAATGATAAATCACTCCTTATATAAGATATTTATTCAGAAAATACAAACATAAAGTTAATATAATAATAAAATTATTTACATACTCTGATTAAATGGCGCCAATTGATGTCACAAAATGAAGTATGCACTTCGTAGAAAATGATCACAACCTGATAAATTAGCTACTACTATTTTACTAAAGACTTTTCGTTTAATACTGACATTGGATTTAGATCCTAATATTTACTTTTTTCAATAGTTTTTTGGACTAATTTATTCACTCTTATTGACAGCTTGTATAGAACCTTACCTTCCATTCAATGAAAAATTCAGCAAAATTCAAGGCTTATCTTTTAATTCCCCGTGTGTCTCTTCAATAAACTTTTCTCTAACTACCCAGCATAATAAATCATCCACACATAGCCATTCTTCACCATAACTGCAAGATACAGGCTTGAAGGCCGCAAACGGGAGGGTTCCAGAATAGAAACTGCAGTTCAAGTTAGAGAACTTGTCGTTAAAATTGCTGAAAAAGCTTAACCTCTAAAAAGAATTACAAAAGTAGCTCAGCTAATTCACGGATGTGTTCAAAAAATCATCAAGAAGTATAAAGAGGAAACGTTAAAAATATCCACGGAAGAGGACAGAACCAAGAGCAGGGTCCTACGAAAAGTGACCGAAACTCCAAAGGTGAGTGCTCCAAAAATTGCTGTAACACCTTCTACGATACAAAGACTTGCTTCAGCAGAAACTATTAGAAGAGTACTCAGGAAATAATGGTCGTAGGGCCAAGAGAAAACCTTTCATTTCTAAACTAAACCAGAAAAAAAAGCTTTCTTTTACTGAAAATTATATTTCAAGGTCTTCAAACATCTGGAATCAAGTTATATTCAGTGTTGAGAGAAAAATTAAATGTTTTTGGAAGTGATGGGCGATGCTATATCTGGCGGAAGCCTAACAGTGAGGTGCTTCCTAAAAACACTATTCCTGCAGTCAAGTATGGTGGTGACTCTGTACTCATTTGAGGCTGTACGTCTGCCTATGTTGTGGGAAGTTTAATGATTACTGATGGTATCATGGACAAAATTCAGTACTTGAACATCGTGAAAAATAATTTTAAGCAAAGTGCTGAAAATTTGGGCTTAGGATCGAGATTCATTTTTCAAAACGATAATGATCCTAAGCATACAGCTAAAATTGTTCAATTGTTGCTGTTGTTGTACAACTGTAGAATGCAGTTGCACACTCCACCGTAATCCCCTCATCACAACGTTATGGAAAATGTATGGTCATAGTCGGAAAAATCTCAACAAAAGCACCATATCACAAGTAAAGACCATTTAAAAATTGTTTTAAGAGAAGAATAGGCTATAATCCCAAGTGAAACAACTCAAAATCTGGTTAAATAGATGGAAAGCCTTCTGGAAGCTTTCATTAGTTCGAAAGGGTGTGCAACTAAATATTAGTTTGTCTTTTTATGTTTTCATTTAAAAGTTATGGCAGGTGTATACTCAATTTTGTGACTTAATATGTTGTAGTTTATGCTTAAAAATTATGTAATTAATTTATTAAATGGGTTCCATGCTTGTTTCCACGTCTAGTAAATTTCTTAAAATGTGTTTTATCACTTAGATATATATTAATTTTATATAAATATTCAGTATTACTTTTTTATGCTTTTAATGTCGAAAAAGGAAGGTGTATACTCAATTTTGGGATTAACTGTATATTTCAAGCTGTATATACAGCTATGGCCATCATTTTTTTAAATTGTGCTATAATTTCGAATTATCTTCAACGAACGGGTGAGGAATAGTATCGATAGAAGTAAGTAGAGAGAATCGAGACCAGGGAGAGGAACCTTATATAGTATTTTAGTAGCTATAAACCCCTGATATAATTAACTGCATTCTCAAATAAGATCTATTAATCTAAGAACGAAATTTCATTGCTTTTTTTTATCTCTTTACAATGTTTTATAATCAATTTTATTTCAGTATAACAGATTTCTTTAGACTTAGAACCCTTATCGAAAATTCTCTGTATTGCCTTTTAAATTTAAATTCCATTATATCACCCTATGTATACCTCAAGATGAGTGACATCCCTTATAAACAAAAAAACTCACTGTCATAAAACATATAAAATATTTTGGATTTTTTTAAAGTATGAATATTTTTTTGCACGCCTCAAAATCACTAAGCTTTAGTTTTCTTTACATTTGAAAAATGATAACATTTATTCACACACACACATTTTTTACCCCATATTCATATTTGTTAAGCTGTGTTTTATTAGATGTTATCTTTTGAATGAATGTATTAAAATTAACATGCCAAAACAATCGCTACTCTAACAATAGAGCTCTTGTGCGAATACTCTCCAATTTTCGTGATGAAATTCTCGAATTGTGAGACACGATTCCATTTAAGTTTCTAAATTTTTCGCCACAGAAATTTTAGTAACATTGTAAAATATTTTTGATTAAAGATTAGTTTAAACCAGTATCACGCTTCATAAAGAGCACACAATTTTCTCTTATTTCGTTTCATGAAAGAAATTATGGTTTTTAAAATTGCCTCATGAGTCTAATGTGTTTTTTTTTTTTTTTTTTTTTTTTTTTTTTTCGAAATACTAAATTAATTCAATTGTAAGATATTTGAATTAAAATAGAAATAGAAACTTTTGTGATAAAAATAAACACATGGACAAAAAAGAAAATATTGATAACTATAACACTTTAGAAATATTGATAACTATAATACTTTTATGAGAATTTTTTTTTTTTTCATTTCTAAAAGCCATTATTGATAATTTGAAACTTTTGCAGCCAGAATTTAAAAATACTTCCCTAGAATTTTGCTGATAAAAGAAAAATGAGCATTTTTATAAGCAATTCTCAAACGATTAATTGATTAGATTATGAAGGATATGAAGCACAAAGGCTATAATCCCTCTCAACCGAAATGTTTAATTCCTATAATTCATTATTAAATATCCCTTATGAAAAATTTTCCATTTTATCCAGTAACAAATGTTTCAGACTTGAATTTTTCAAAAATATTGTTGAATAAATTTTGTCTCCCAAAATTGGGACAAAATTTTCAATATTTTCTGAAAAGATCTTTGAAATATTTTTAACATTCTGTCCAACATATGTAACATTATATACATTAACATACGTATCCAACATTAGTAAATGGTATTTTCAGCTTTAATTTAAAAAAAGTAAAAAAAATTGACCATGTTTAACATGCATCAGCGCTGCTAAACGGCGGGTATTTAAGGTTTCCGTCTACCGGACATTTTGATTTCTTCAGCTTAATGTTAATCCTATTGAATTTCGACTTTCGTTCTCAAATTTTAACTATTTGATCTATTTGAATGAAATGAAGTGCACCCGAAACAGCAGAAAACAATGAAGGCTCCTGCTTTTTCCCTCCAATTTTTAAAAATATTTTTTTAAGATCGGAAAACTCACAAACGAATAATTAAAATAGGGATAAAAATACTTTTCAACATCGGAGAAAAAAAAATGTAATTCCGCAGAAGCATTCATTATTTTTTGCTCTTTTAGATGCACTTTACTGAAATCAAATATATAAAATAGTGAAGAACGAAATATAGAACGAAAGTCGAAATCCCTTAGGATTAACATTATGTCCATGAAATCAAAATTGTGGGTAGATGGGAACATGAACGGCATTAACGCTTGAATCCATGACTCGACAAAAACCACACTGGCCCTCGAGTCCACGACCATGACCACTAGGCTACCACGGTCACTCATAAAATATACGAATAGTACTCATTGTAATTATCATATGTTTAACACCTCCCCCGAAATATTTAAAAAACGCTGACGGACATACTTATTCATTATTATAATTAATCATAGAAACGAAATATTTTCAATAATTTCTTTTTGATAGTTTTAGTTTTTATTAAGACAACTATCTGCAACACATCCCATTAGAAAACAAACTGTGCTTGATTTATAATTGGTCACATGTTATATGGATACATCTCCCCAGTCATCAAAACAATATTTATGAACATTCAAGAGCATGTTTGGAAAAGAAAGTGAAAAATCATGTCAAAACATTCCTAATATAAATATTTAGATTGAGTGATTGTTTTATTGACATTCACATAGAAGCAACGTAAGAAATGTAGGAGACCGAGCTCATAATTTTGAATCTCGATCAAGTAACAAAGATGACCTCTGAGCAGGCACTCCACTCTCCAAACTTCCACACTACGCAAACAGGAAGACTTGACGTCTCGACAGATTTAACATGATTCAGTTAGCTACACGACAGGGTTTTGCAACATTGATAAAAGATTTGAAAGGCATTGAAAGAATGGACGAAAATTGATTCTAATCACGAATATTACGAAAAATTAGTTCGTTCAATGACAAATTGATTAAAATCTGTTAGATGAAATAAAAGTTTACTTACTTTTTATTTACGAATATTAAAATACAATTAACGAATTCAAAATAACTTCAGGAATAATGAATTCTTAGTTTCAGTTCGAGGTTACTTTTCAATTATTGTTAAACTTTTAGAGAGATAATTACCTTTGTTGCTCTCAGTCCAATAAAGCAATTACACTTTTATTTTTTTAAAACTTAATTCAAAAAGAATATGCTTTAATATTTGTTAAAATTATACGTTATTTCAAAAAAGTCAATAAAATGATTTATTCTTTTGCTTAAATTATTCTCTTGACGTCATAAATTACTTCAGAAATTTTAAAAATGCAAGAGTTCGAATTTTATTTTGAACTACTTTACCACTTAGTTTTCTTTAGTTTCAACACATGAAATATATAAATGGAATTAAATGTATTTCCTTTAAGTGAAAATAATATACTTTTTTTTCACTATCCGCAAGCGAAAGCAAAACTAATTTTCCTCTTTAAAACCAAATCATTTTATGCTTAATTAGTTTTCAGTATCATATAAATGATTTCAAGGAGCAAAGAAAAGCAAATAAATCGTAATTTTAAAACGAAAATGGTAAAAAAAAAGGTAAAATATTTTTATAGGTCGAAGGATTTTGTCACTCGTTTCATTTCGCTAATTTTCCTTTTAATGGATAAATAACTTAATTGCCAAATAAAGGGAAAAAATTAGATTATTAAATATTAGCGTATTTCATTATTTTAGTTAAATGTTTATTTTCAGATATAATTATTTTGTGTTCTTTTTAAAACAAACGTAATCCAAGTTTTATTAAAAATGAATAAATAGATTAAAATAGCGATAACCGTTTTTAGTGAAGAAAAACTGCTTATTGGATTTCGTGCAATATAATTAATTTTAATGTTCTTTAGTTAATTTAACTGTGTGTTTGAAAGAAATGTAATGAGAATATTCAGAGCTTAGGTGTTGCGTTTAAAATGTACGAAAGAGATTATACAACATGTTACAATTTTAAGCAAGGAAAGTTAATACGTATGATAATTTGTCGAAAAATATGAACTATTTTTCATATTTAATTTTCCTTTCAAAATCACACAATTAGTCTTATTCCCCTTTGTGATTATTGAATAAATAAAATTTTGTAATTCATGTCAGAATAAGAATAATAGTAATTTCACAAAAAACATTTCAATTTGGTTGATTTTAAATTAAATTTATAAATTTTCGAAACCTATTTCCCATGGCTCTGATTTTAGAATTAACAAAATACTTTTTACTGTTGAAAAAAATATTAAAATATATTATTTTTGGCCAAAATATTGTAATTTCCAAAAGAAATGTAGAATTCTAATCATATTGTCAAAGAAGAAAATTTTAAATAGAGTTAAAAGGACATTTAAACCGTAAAATTTAGGTAAGAAATCATACTGTAAATATTTTTTTGCATAAATTTTATTCCCTCTTTGTGAATAATAAAAATAATTTACTTAGCAGAAATAATTGGAAAAATTATATTTAATTTCCTTTATTGCAGGAAAGTTAGTACGAGTCTTAATATTATATAAATATCAGCCTCTTTTTTTCATTAATCTACAAAATTATATTCGTTGATTGCTTACGAATATCGCACTTATCAGCAACACTAGGGCTATTGGCGACAGAAGTCGTAATTTCGAGCCAACGCCGAAGTCAAATGACGAGGTCAGTGAATTCCAGCTCAGAGTTAGAAGCTGACAACTCACTATCCTAATTCTTCATCACCATCTCAATGTGATGTTACATGATAGTGGAATTTAATGAAGAAGAGAAAATTGTGTTATGTTGCGCCAAACAAGATGTGTGATCTAAATGTTTGATGAAAGGGAAGGAAAGATAAAAGTCGGTTGACAAGAAGGAGGGTTAAAAATAAAAAAAAATGATAGCTAGGCTATCCCGAGGGTGCTTCACCCGTGTTTACCATGGATAGTAAATCTTATGGGAAAGTTAAATATCGCTAGAGTACCTCATGGTCATGATTCCCGAACCTGCACAAAAAAAGGCAAGCCCTTGATGGGATCCCAAAGTGAGCTCTTAGAATCCTGATAGATGTTGCATTCTTCAACCCTGTTATATGACTTGTCTTGAGGGGCATTAGAGCTTCAGACCACGACGGTCATTAGCTCGGGACCATGACTATTCATCAGCTAAATTATGTATGTAAACACTACAAAAACATATTAAAATACTTTCAAAATTAATCAGTTGCATTTTTAAAAAAGTAATAAAAACATTTTAGAGTTTACCTTATATTTTTCTGCATAACCAAAAATCAAAAATTTTAAGAATTCAAACTTTTGTCTCTGAAAAAAAAACAATAATTTTAAACATAAACATTTTTTTAAAAAAGGAAATAGAGTATACTAAAAAAAAAAACTCGAGTTCTTTTATTTATTTAAAGCTAGAAGTGCCGCGGGTAATATTCAGCAACAAAAATTTAAGTTTAAAATTCAAATGTATTTTTGTGGTAACCTAGAGGTCATGGTTGCGGACTTGCGGCCGGCGGTTTTCGTCGAATTCTGGGTTCAAGCCCTGAGGCTATTGAAGACTCGCCGTATAATGGCACTGAAGCACAAATTTGTGAAAGTCCCAAGTCCTCCCACTGACGTGTTGCGGAAGATTGGAGAGGGAGGTGCCAGCTCAGGTATTGTCCTCATCTGTTGACCGAAGTTCGACGTTAAGAGGTCCATCGCCAAAAGCTATTGTCTTCTTAGAGCGACGCGTTCACAAGCAATCACATTCTCTCTCACACTATTATGTTTCGGCCGCGAGTCCTGAGTCACCACTTTGGCCGCAAGTGGTCTTCCGACCCCGAGGAGGGGGAGAGAGTTGATGACCTTGATGTAGCAGCGTTGTTTCGAACCCTGGACAAGTGTTTTCTGAAGTTGACGGTCCTACCAATCAGGCCGAAAAGATATCTCATCAGGCTGGTTGAGTAATGCCTTTTAACTTCTAACGTTGTTGTAGAAGAGAGTCGCTGCAATGTATTTTTATAACCTTTTAGAAATTCACACACTAATTTGCGACGCAAAGTCTTTGCTTGATTTGTTGATTTAGTATCAAAATGTCCAGGGGCATCAAAATAGATGGGAGCCTTAAGTCTTTATTTGTCTACCGGCCATTTTGATTTCGTGGACGAAATATTAATTCCAAGGAATGTCTATACTTTTGTTCTCAAATCTCTTCTATCTGATCTATTTGAATGAAATAAAGTGCGTCTGAAAGAGCAAAAAATAATGAATGCTTCTGCGGAATTAAATTTTCCCCTGGTTTCTTAAAAATATTTTTACCCTTACTTTAATGAATCGTTTGTGAGTTTTCCTGTCTTTAAAAAATATTTTTAAAAATCGGAGGAAAAAAGTAATTAAAAATAAAGCTCCCATTTACTGGCCGTTTTGATTTCCTGAGCGTAATGTTAATTCTATGGAATTTCTACAATCGCCTTCAAATCTGTGCTATTTTTTTTATTTGAATGCAATTTAATGCATCTGAAAGAGCAAAAAAATGAAGGTTTCTGTAGAATTACTATCTTTCTCCGATTTATAAAAATATTTCCCCTAATTTTAATGATTCTTTTGAGGGTTTTCCGGTCTTTAAAAAATATCCCAAAATATTTTCAAATATCAGAGGAAGAATATAATATTCCTCAGAATCTTTCATTATTTTTTTGCTCTTCCGGAAGCATTTTTTGCGTTCAAATAGATAAATTGGTAAAGATTTGAGGACGGTTGTAAAAATTTCATAGAAAGTTAACATTACGTTCATGAAATCAAAATGGCTGGTTTGTAAGAGAGCCTTATAGGTTTTTAATCTTAAGATATTCCTTATTTCATATGAATAATCTTTTTAGAGAAATTAGTTTCTTTTCCCCGTAACCTCTTAATATGAGAGTATGCGGATCTTTATCTTGTCTTCGTTTAGATGTATTATAATTTCAAAAATTCAATGCCATGATGTCCGTCTTACTGCTTCAGAGAGACTTGAAATAAATCAAACCTGCATAAAATGAGTTTAATTGCAAAATTTAAAAACTCACGATTTCTGAGGTTAATTGCATACATCTATCTGACATATAAAAAACATTATCTTCTCATGCTAATTGTAAAGTTTCTTTTCACCGAAAATAATAACTAGGCAGCGATATGTGTTTCCTATATTAAAGGTCGAACACGACTTCAGTTCTAGTTTCTCATGCTACTTTTAGCTACCAAGCCTAGCACCAGAATTCCTAGACTGATTTCAATAAGAAACCAATTTTGTAACAATAAAGCCATTAAGCAATCTTCGAAAGCATGTTCATATTGAAATTCAAGGCCACTCACCAACGCTTAAGATTCCTAATTAATTGCTGCTCGAAGAACGAAATGATCAGGGCATTTAACATAGTTACAGACGCCCAACAGTTAGATATGAGACAAAGGAATAAGAACAAAAAGAACAGAATATTTTTCCAATGCTAATTAGTGACATAACACCTTGTAAGGTTTTGCGCGTGAAGAACAACAAGAAACGTGCTTCGAAAACAAAGGAAATTACTTCATGTCGTGGGCTTGTATTATCTTTTCAGGGTTGGTGCAGGGGAAAAAAAGACTTGTAGAGTTCGTGGGAAATCTGTATTCATAGGAGTTGAACCAGTTTGCGGTTTGGATTGAAGGTATATTTATAATCCTCTATTTAATTCTCTAAATATGGAGGTGAGGTAACATCATTGAGTAATGCAGTATTTTTAATTTTTTTATCCCATGGCCTTTTAAAATAAAAATTAAATTTCCTTTGCACACATAAATCTAAATGACTAAATAATTATAGAACCAAAATGATCCTCTTTTAACTTTATATGTACTTACTAATATACAAATACAATGAAGTACAAATACAAATAAGAACATACAATGGCAAAATAATTAGAAATATATATATATATATATATATGTGTGTGTGTGTGTGTGTGTGTGTGTAATAGAAAAAAATAATAGGGTAATTCACTGTAGTCCATTGATTCTTTTTCTTTGTTCGAACTCGATGGCTATGAAACCCTTCGCATCTCAAAAAATCGGTACTTTACTTTTTTCGGTCGATGAGACCGTCTTTGTCATTTTGAAGCAGATTCTCTGAAAGCAACCTATTGTTTAGATTGTTGCTTTGCTTTTCCTACAAAATGATGAAAATATGTCCCATCAACAGTGACAATCTGACTCAAAACGGTGATAATTTAATAGCAGCAGTGAAATTTAGATTTGGCAGTAAATAGCTGCCATATCCAAACTGACCAATGAATCCATATCATGTTTGCTTAGGCGTCATTTAACACATTACATCACACAAAAATAACACCACAAATTACCTTTCTTAAGAAAAAAAAACATCTGGAACAATTTATTTTATGTTATGCATGTTTTGTATTTAATAAAAAATCTCTAATACGTATATTCGTTCTTTTGAATGTGTTAAAAATGATTTCATCCACATTGGTAGAATTGCGTGTGTGCGTTTTCAATACTCGGTATTTTATTGCCTAGAACTACAAAATAGATCGATCGAGACTTAAATCATCTTCGTTTTTCGAAACTATGACTACAAAAATTCGCAATAATGTATTTACTAATATTTAACGGTGTTTACTGTTTGCGGAAATCTTTACGATTCTTTAAATTCCATAAGCAGTTAAAATGTTAAGAAAATTACATTTGCTTGTTAAATGTCTCCATCTGTTAATTATAACTTTCAATGGAAAATAACTTTTTAATTTATGAAAAAATAAATGAAGATGATATAAAATTGTTTTTAATACACACTTTTGAGTTATATAGTTATATTACTCCAATTTTATATATACAAGGGATGTTCAAATGAAATGGTAAGAAATGTCGTAATAACGCAACCGTTAACATATTTTCCTATGCCGCAATGGGAGAACGTAGCGAGACATCTAGGGATGCAAATGGAGACTCCGGCGTGGATCGGAGCATGTGCGGCCGTCCGCATGCGCAAGAGAGAGCAGAGATTCTAATAAATAGCGCCGTCCAATTGATGCTGCAATACGTGTAAGGACATGATGGCGTTCACATTGCAAAATTCGACGATTAAGAAGCAGTGAGGCGTTATCCGATTTATGATATTGGAAGGTGTTAAACCGGCCGCTTTTCACCTCCAGATGGTAACCGTATCCGGGGAAGACTGTGTGTCCAACAAGTCAATGAGCCCGTTTTCGTGCAGGCCACGAGAGTTTGGTTAATGGTCAGACACCAGGCCAGTCATCATTGCCGATCTCATCGACAAATTGGACGACCGACCGAATGAGAAGTGATCGGCGTGTCACATTGCGAATGCTGGTGGGGAAGGTGATGTCAGCTTTGGAACAGTGTGGACAATTGTTCACGACAGGTTGCGTTATCGGAAACTGTGTGCGCAGTGGGTTCCGAAGCAACTCACTGACCAGCAAAGGGGACTGCTTATGAGGCTAGCACTTTAAGATCTATTTCGGTATCATGAAGACCCCGCTTTCCTGCAGCGTATCGTCATAGGAGAAGAGAGCTGGTGCCATCACTAAGAGCCAGAGACTAAGCAGGACAACATGCCTCGTCACCTCCCCCTAAAAAGTTCAAAGCTTGGTGTCAGCAGTTAAGGTGTTGCTCACCGTCTTTATCGACGTCCAAGATTCGCTATTTGTTTAATTCCTTGAGCACAGAAGAACCCATTCACTCCGATGTGTACTGATCGACACTTCGAAGCCAACGCAGATCCAGCAAGAATAAAAGACCTGAGCTGCTCACGGGGGTTGTGGCCCTGCTCCATGATAAAGCGCGTCCACACGTCTCAGGGTCATACACGAAGATCTGGCCAAGTTCAAGTGGGAGCAGCTTGACCTTCCACCCTACAGCCCGGAAATGTCGCCCTGCGATTTCCGTGTGTTTGGTCCCCTGAAAAAACATAAGAAAGGGTAGCGCTTCAACTCGGACCACGAACTCAAGGAGGCTGTGAAGAAGTGGATCTCGTCACGTCCACAGGAATTCTGAGAGCAAGAAATCATTCGGCTCGTTAATCAATGGTATCGTTGTGCTCAGCCTATGGTGTATACTTTGAATAAAATCTTCATTTGTACCCATAGTGTCGTTTCGTACCTTTTCATTTGAACACCCCCTTTGTAAATATATATATATATATATATATATATATATATATATATATATTATTGTGTTACTGTTCAAGCTTCCGAATAATCAGAATCCCTATTTGGGATAATCTACGTGTGGTTTAAGAGAATAATAAGACTTTTCGTCTGAAATACATATTTCCGACGTGACCTTAATAATCAGAAACCAAAATTCAGGTCAATGTTAAACTAATTCTGTTTTTAAAACATTCTATTTTTTCCACAACCCATTGAACATATACAATTACAATTCTTATGAACCAACTAATGTCAGGTAAAATTTTTACCAAACAACAAACAGTAATTATATTAATCTTGTAATAAATGCGTCATTTTAAAACTCGAGCTTTCCAAATTTATCTTAATTAAAATCATTCAATAAATGTTTATGTTGAAATTTTTACACACACATTATCGGCACTTTTTCCGTAGGAAAGAAAAACATAATGGAAAATAAATTAAATAAATTACCTTCCATTTTTCATTAATTATGTTTAATATTTCTGTAATATCAAACATTTACAACTAAGCTGTTTTTTAATTATGAAGTATATTGTGTCATTAAAAGCACAAAACCAAACAATTGTGTGTGTGTTTACATGAGATAACCGGAATTACCATAATGACACAGTAATTTATTGATAAAATTTATTCAACGCTTTAACAGCTTGCTTATATTCAATATTGCGCAAAATCAATGTATATGACCTCTAAGATAAAGGGTAAATTAAAACGTAGGTAATTGCCTGAATTATCCAACCAAAAATGACTCACTTATTAAATAGAAAGAGTGAGTCAGAACGACTCAATTAAAGGCACAAAAAAAAACCCAAATAAATTTAGAAATCAGATCCGAAAACATATCAACCATAAACACATTCTTTTTTTCATTCTATTCCAAAAAGATTCATGTGACCATTATTTCTTTTGTAATTACTCACAGTAACTGACAGGATCCAAGGTATACTTGACGGTAATTAATGCTTTTAAAAGCCTAAATGTAAATAGTGTTAGTCGTTGTAATACGTTAACACCCTCAAAGCCCAATTATTTGTATTTCTTAGGATGGGGAGGACAAGCACAAAACCTTGAAAGGCAGAGGGGGAAAAATGGAATAAAAAATACAAAAAAAAAAACAGGGTTTCTTTTGTTTCGCTACAATGCATTAGAGGAAATAAAAGATTGAAATGGTTTTTAAGGGCGGGAAAGAGAATTGGTTGTGTTATTGATTGCAACCTAAACGGAAGTGATACCGTTTAAAACACATTAATTACCTCTGCGAGTGAAAAATACAAAGTAAAATCATCCAAACACGCCTTTATCAGTAATTCAGTCACGTATTGCGTTACATTGCAACTCTTCGTACAATCACGCCTACCTTATTTTTTTTTAAAAAAAAATGTTTCGTTCGCGTCCATTCGTGTAATTACATAATATAAGGCTGTGTTAATGGACAGGACAGGATTGTGTACAAATGTGCTGCGATGTATAGTCTTTAACTTGAATTAAAAGTTTTTAACGACGTCAGGCAAGCAAAAAATTCGTTGTGTGCCAACTTACAAATAGTAATGAAAAGAAAGAAAGAAAAAACAAAAATTCGAATAACACTCAATTAATCTTTTTCGTTCGTCAACGAGGAAACACAAACTTCTATAAGAAACTTCGTGCACACTTTTCTAAGTGATAAATATACATTCATAAAACAGGTGCAAGTTGGATGTAACGGGGGGGAGGAGAGGTATAGTACTTAAGCAAGTTTTTATAGTAGTCGCAACGTGGACTATTGGCACACTTCACTATTTCGAGCACGACACATTTTTAATGGAATCAGGATTCGAACTCGAGGCCCAACTGGTTGAATTTAATTTGCCAAATAAAAAAAAAAACTCGTAATAAAATTACACAGCAACCGAGGCTCTCATATTTAAGAAAATGCGAAATATTTCCCTTTAACATTTTCTATTTTTACATTCTAGGTTTTTTTTTCCATTTGATTAATTTCCTCTCAATATAACGGTAACAAGCCTTTCAATTGATATTCATACGCATGACTGCAATAGCTTAGTGGTCATGGTCGAGAACTCGAGGGAAAGGGCTATTTCGTCGAGTCATGGGTTCGAGTCCTGGAGCTTCTAAAGACGCGTCGTGTATTTGCGGATTGCTTACATTAAATCTTTCGAGGCTGAAAAATTTGGAAACGGGGATATCAGCTCGAGCACCGCCCTCGTCACTTGACTGAGGTTCAAGATTACGACGACCTTCGCCAGTAATCCTTGTGTTGCTTCTAAGAACGAAGTTAATGAACAATATCAAATCAAAAAACTTGATATTCGTACGTGTTTCGTAACTTTTTTTCAATAACGGTATTTTCCTATGTTAAAAATATCCTAAATTAACTAGGCATTCTTTTTACTATAATGAAGCGGAAAAAGAAATCCTTAATACTCCAAGTTGAAAAAAATATTTAAAAAAACACTGAATCCATAAAAAAATATGTAAGTGTTAAAAATGAACACTACTTCTCGTCTACATGATAATTTTAATTTCTCGGTTCCTTTTTACATTCTTTTGTTGATTAAACATATTGATTTATAAAAGTATTTAAAAGAAAGTTTTACAAACTATTTATATGTTTTATGTAAATACATTTTACTGAAGGTACTTAAATGAAAACTGTCATGAAACTATATAAGATAGAAGCCAAAAATAATAAAGTCACGCGTTATTTTGTATGAATTGCGGGAAAATAATTAAAATCGGAGTGTATTCACGATAAAAGAAAATATAGTTTTTTTTCTCTTTCTATTCATCTTTGATCTCGAAGAGATGTTAGAGCTCGAGAGAAAAAATGGAATGTTATTTAATAATAATAAAAAAAAAAACTGCATTTGATAAGTTACTCAATGCCTTACAAATACCAAATATTAAAAATAACACTAAAAGCAAATTTTATAATGAATATACAAAGAACCGATTCTATTTTTTTCCATCACTTCTTTTTTTTTTTCTTCACAACTGAATATTTTCAACACTTAAAGCACAGAAAAAATTATATTGCTTTAAAATATTCAATTATTTCTACACCTTATAATATAATTTCTATGTATTATACTTATAGTTACAACTTAGTATATATATATATCAAACGAGTAGGGATAAAAACAAAATATCAAGAAATTTCAGAAACTTTGGTGAATAATATTCTTAATGTTGTAACCTCCTTTAGACTGTTAACACTTTCGCTACCGGAGGGAGAAAAAAGAAATGCTTCTCTGGGCCGGCGGCTTCTTACCGCGGAGTGTCACTCTGTGCGCAGACGATTTTAGATACTAAGCCTAATTCGTGAAAAAAATTCCTTTAAAATCGGCTATTCATTAAAATATTTTGGTATTTTCATATCTTATTTAAAATGCATTAAACTTAATATATACAAAAGAAAAAAGGACTTAATTGAAAATTGAATGTTTTATACATAAAATTACATAAAAAATCTTATTTTTAAGAAAATACAAAATATATTTAAATATGTTACATAAATTTCATGGTGTAATGATGTACCATTATATGGAACATATAGATATGAAAGATAAATCTTATTTTGCTATATGGTATATTTATAAAAAAAAAATTCAATGGATATTACAATTTCACATGTCATCACACATATTCTGACACTTCACGCAAGATTTTGAGCAAAGGGCACATCTTAGTCCCCCCCCCCTTGTTTACTTTAATGTCTATGTACAGATTTGGATTATTTTCGCTAACACTACTGTCAGATTTATTTATTATTTCGAAAATTTCATTTCAGTATCAGACAAACACTTTCTTTTCAACATGACTGTCGGTACAATAAAAACTGACCGAATGAAATGAACAGCTGAGAACATCTGCTACCAAAAGCCCTAACCCCCATAAAGGGCTATAAATTCTCCTTCGAACATTTAAGAAGCATGCAAAAAAGAAAAAAGCAAACCGAAAGCAAGTGCTCCCTTTAAATCATGTCATTACATTTAAAGAGCCGCATCGCAACACGTGCTTTTAACAATTTCTCCCCCCTCCTGGTAGCCAGAAGGGAAATCCAAGCCCATATCATTAAGATCAACACTTCAAATAACTTATCTATATAGATTTCGCGGTATTGTAACTCCAAATAGTAAAATTAAGAAAATCAAATAAAACATTCTCATCAAGCGTATCTCTATTGATACGTTGGGCCGTAGAAGACACTCATGAAGTGTATCACCGTTGATATACAGGGCACAGGAGAGCCAACACAAGCGTATCGCTTATGATACGCTGGGAGCGAACGAGTTAATCTGGGATTATTCTAGAATTATAAGACTAACTATTCCCATCAACAAAGAGCACACACACGTATATATACACTCTATAAAAAAAACGACGCTTCAAGAAGGAGTTGTCCGATGGAGACAAAATTTGGTGGTTTGGAAAATTATACACAGAATAGAAAATTATTAAAATTTTAGAAAAATTAAATGATATATTTCAGAGTTACATAGTTACAAAGTAACGAATTCGAAAAGGTGTTGACCCACCTTTAGCCAGGATGCAAGCTGCCACACGACGTGGCATAAAGTGATAAAGCTCCCTGTTGGTCTCCTGTGGTATTTCTTACCAAATTTGCTCCAATTGTCGGGCTAGGTTATCAATATTCCCTGGTAAATGCAATCGTCTTCCCATCACATCCCAGTCATGCTTGATTGGAGAGAGATCTGGCGATCTGGCCGGCCAAGGAAGGGTTTGACAAGCTGAAAGACAGTTCACAGCAACACGTGCCGTATGTGGTTTGGCATTATCTTGCTGAAAAATAAGTAGAAGATAATGCAAAAGAAAGAGTAGCAAAACAGAAAGTCGTCGACGTACCACTGTGCTGTAAGTGTGCCTCTAATGACGACCAAAGGGGTTCGGTTATCAAAGGAAATGGTACCCCAGATCCATAACTCCTGATTGAGGGCCTGTGTGTCGTGCAATAGTGAAAGCAGGATCGGCACGCTGCACTGGGTGTCTCCAGACACGCCTTCGAAGATCGTCAAGACACAGTTGGAAGCGGGATTCGTCGCTAAACACTATATGTCCCCAGCCAGCATCATTCTAACCTGATCGAGCTGAGCACCACTGTAATCTGGCTCAACATTGGGCAGGTGTGAGTGGCAGGTGGCGTAGCTGTCGGTACGAGCGTAGATTTCGCTCTGTTAGCCGTCTGTGAATGGTCATTTTGGACATTCGGGTGCAGGTCATATGTCTGATGTTTGATAACGATGAATCAGGCTCTATGAAAGCTGATCTGACAATCACTCTGACCTCCCAATCTGCTGTGGCCCTAGGTCGACCGCAACCATTATGACGCTGAAATCTACCATTGTCTACCCATTCTTGCCATTATCTTCTAATCGCCGCATCGCTTCGACCCATAGGACGAGCGATTATCCGATTTGCCTAACCTGCCTCTTTCAATCAAATGATACGACCTCTTTCAAACTCTGACAGTTGCTCGTAACGAGCTCAAATCTTGCGGCGTGGTATTTTTTAAGTCGTTGAAAGGTATCCTAAATCGCAATGCAACAGAAAATTTGATCATCCGCTTCAGAATCGCTTCTTATATACACCTGCTGGGTGCGCAGTTCTAATGCGTTGGAGCTCCCGTTATTCATTCAGTAGTTACCAAATTTTAATTATTTGCATGTTCAGTCCTAATGTCTTTGCATACGAAATTTCATTACAATCGGGCAACTCCTTCTTGGTGCGTCGGTTTTCTTTCTTTCTTCCTTTTTTTTTTGTTGTTATACAGTGTATATACATATTAAATGAATGTATGTACAGCATTGATTTCTTCTGTAATATATTATTTTATAATTATTGAGGAGATATTGATTTATATAAGAATGATTATATTATACCGATTGTTCGCTAAATCTTTTGCACAATTACTTTTTTATACAATGTCACAATTGCGAACCTCGCCATACATAAGCGTGTTGGTCGGTGATTTGTGACTGGCCATGCGATATTATGCATACCTTTAATTAAAACTTAAAAGAGCAGGAAAATTTGTTGTCCTCAGATTTGACAGTTAGTAAGCATTCTACACATAAGAAATTTAGTTGACTTAAAAAATGACATAACTATTTAAATGCATATCGGATGATTTAACAATAGTGTTATCGCAATAATAATTATTACTAAAATTATAACTCGACATCCTTCGAAGTAGCTTTTGAACAATGTTGCTGTTGATCTTGCTTAGAAATTAGAGCTACTATATAAAATAAGTATAGAGCTAAAATTATATGTAATAATTATTTTTTCCTTACAAATGTGTGCCCAACGAAGACAGCCAATATGAAGGCCTTATGCGATAATTTTTTTTTTTCGTTGCTGTACAAATAATTTTTTTTTCTCGTTTTACTTATTTTGCTATTCATACTTTTAAATTTAATTACTTATTTTCTCTTCTTTCGACCTTTTTAATTTTTTTTTTTTTACTTTTGTTGTATCTGATTCTATCTGACAGTATATCATTACAATCTTTTAAATGTAGATAATTGTTCCAAGAAAGAATAATTAATATGTGTTTATAAAAAAGTAAATCCATTTAATGTTAATAACCTTTGTTTGTTTGTTTTTAATAATTACAAACTTCATAGCTACGAGGCCTGTATAATCTAACAAATTAATCAAATTTTAAATCGTGTGAAATCTAACAAAATATATCTACCTTATTAGGAAAGACTTATTAATGAGAAAACATGATTCAAAATGCGGGATTCCTTAGCTTTTAAAGATATCAGAACTCTGTTCAATAAAACTGAATAATGTTAAAAAATTTATAACTAAATACAAATAAAATACCATAGTATAATTATTTTCATGAACGCAGTCAGTAGAAGAAAGGAGTCTTAGAAGACAAAGATTTCAGAACAAAATCCTTGTTAAATTTGAATTGTCTTTCTTTTGTAAATAATTAATCACGATGGGGGAAAAATAAAGTATTATTTAATCCTGTATTGGGAACTAACATCAATGATATAAAAAATTCACAAAAACGAAACATGTTTCTGTGACATTGACAAAGAAATTGTGTATACACGTCGTTTATTACTCATATATATATATATATATATATATATATATATATATATATATATATATGTGTGTATATATATATATTACTCTTAATAAAAGTCTAAGACACTCCTTTTGAGTACTTAAATTTAAATATCTCGCAACTGATTATTCACAATAAAAATGCATAACAGGGCCACAAAGATATCACGCAAGAACTTTCGGAAAGACAACTTGATATTTCGCTATTCGATGTCATAACTGCAACTAAGTGCTTTTTTTAATGGCAATAATTATTGTCTTAGAGCGGGATAGAAAAAAATTTATGGTATCAGATAGAATCTGATTTCGAACACGAATACATCATGACGATTTTGATCTTTCGGGACGGGTTTGATCTTCGTTTTGTATTTATTGATAACATTGTTTTTTTCTACTAATGAGCTGTAATGCATTCAAATTTGTAATAAGATATCTCTATACATATGTAAAATCCCATCGACCATGAAATTTGGCGCAATTCCAGATAAATTTGCATCAAAACTTTCCAATCTAGTGAGCGTCTGACGACATCTTTTTTTTTTTTTTTTTTTTTTGGTTGCAAACCAGCTATTAAGGGCGTCCGCAGTAATCAAAGAATTATTGCATCATGCTCATGACTGACAATATTTCAGTCGAGTCATGTGTCCGAAGCTTGATTCATTTGATCGTGACAAGAGGGGCTGAAGCGTTTTAAGTATGTTCTTTTAAGATTCCACACTACGCCATAGTAGTCACATTGGCGGGGGTGGAATTTAGGGTGGTGGGGCACCTTCTTAAGAGTCCCCTTCTTCACTTGACCGTGGTTCAAAATTTCGAGGTCAGTCGCCCTTTATTTAACTTTATTATCCATTGGTTGTTTTTTGCATGCTATTCCTTAAATTGATTTTCATTTTTCTATACTATTTTGTATACTATTTCATTGGATAATTAGTAACACTTTAACTTAATATCTTGAGCTTACTGGTTACTTGTTATCCTGGTTAGTATTTAGACAAAGTTGAGGTTTGCTCAATAAAAAGTATTTCGTATACTTTGAAAATATAAAAGTTGAAACTATTTCCGTGGCTGTCTTTATAATAAACAAGTTCATTTACTATGTTAGTCTTCTTATTTAAAACTTCTTCTATTCCTGTAAATATTGTAAACCATATAATTACTATTGTATGAGAAATACTGTATTTTCTTTGACAATCCTGTTAAAATATGTATGTTTATTTTTACCCAACTTGTTTTTATTTTTCTTATCACAGGGAATCTTTATTGCGTTTTTGTATTTTTATTCTGATGAGAGGGGCTGATCAGTCAACTTACTTTAGTTACATTATCTCAGAGACTTTGCATTCTTATGTGAGTGTGTGTGAGAGAAACAGAATATGTATTTTTGAAATATAAATAAAGCCTCCGAGTGCTGGGGGTTCTTCCTCTCGCGACCGAATTTTGACTTCAAACCCTTATTGATAATATTTGTCCTCTTGAATAATTTGCCTGTAGCCTTTACATAATTTCTCTGTGCGACGTTAATAAACTATCTATCAATAAGCTATTAAGAATTACACGAATCGAACTTATGATTGCTAATTAACGTCGTGCTGAGAAGCAACAAGAGGGCTACTAGCATCAGACCTCTTAGTTTTGAACCTTGGTCAAGTGATAAGGACGACATTAATACCTCCCTCTCCAAACTTCACCAAGCCAACATGAGGATTCGACACTTCAATCAGATATGACATGCATTAGCCCTCGAGTCCACTACTGGGCGGAAACAGCGGTGACCGCTACCATGACCTCTAAGTTAACGCGGCTACTGAGACATTCAGCAACTAAGTCTATTATTCCATTTATAAGCGTTCTTTTATTTATTACATACTTTAATATTTAAATTTTGTAAAAACACTCCAAACATTTGTGTATTAATCACTATATTATCCAAGAATTTTCTGAAAGGGATAACTGCATCGTAAATCGCTCTGATAGAATTTATTTGTTTGAACGCTTCTTGTCTGCATATCTTTCACCAGCATAAGGTCCACTATTCCCAGAAACTTTTCGTCGTTTTGAGCAATGATACCTAAATCAATACCCAGGCTGTCACTCTAATCTCCAAAAGCACCCCTCGTTAACATGAATTCTTCGAGTACTAACGACGAGGTAGAATTCAAAAGTACCTGGGCTGAGCCTATAACGTGAAACTTTTTCGCATTCGAGCGACTATGATAACGTTTTTGTATTGCTGCGTTCTCCCCCTTTTCTAAAAGTGGTTTGTCCCAAATCAAATAATCGGTGGCTCGCCACGGCGTCGTATTTTGTGGGCGGATGCATTTAGTAACCGGCAATTGAAAGAAATGGCGTTTGTTGAGCAGAGAATGAATATCAAATTTTATGTTCGCTTGGAGAAGAATGCTACGGAGACTTACGAAATGTTGAAGCAAGTGTACAATAGTCATACATTATCGCGAACGCAAAGTTTGAAGTGGCATCGACGTTTCAGAAAAGGCAAGGAAAGTGCTCTGGAAGTCCGCGGTCTTCCCGCACTGTTGAAAACATCATTATGCGGCGGTACGTAAGAACAGGCTTCTAGCAATAGCGCAAATAGCAGAATCAATTGGGATATCCAAGGCCTTATGTCAATGGATACTGATTAAAAATCTTAACATGCATAAGGCATGTTTTCACATGTTAAACGAAGACTAAAAGGCAATTCGAACGGAATTGACGGAAGACTTAATCTTGGCTATTGACAAAGATTCTTCCCTACTTGGTAGAATTGTTATTGGAGACGAGAAATAGTGTTTTTCATACTACCCTCAAACCAAGAGAGCATCGGCAACATGGAAATCAACACAATCTCCACACAAGCAGAAATTCTGCAATATCGTTCTAAAGGGATGGTAGTGCTTGAAGTGTTCTTCGATATCTGGGGCATTGTGCCTCTGGAATTTATCCCTGAAGGACGTACTGTGAACAAAGAACTCTATGTAGACATTCTGCGTCATTTGCGTGAATCGATCCGAAAGAAAAGACCACAATTGTGGGCTGAACAGTCATGAGTGATTTTGTATGACAACGCTCCTGCACACCGATCCCTTCTCGTCACTGACTTTCTTGCGAAAACGAAAACAACGGTTCTGCCACATCCTCCTTACTCCCCTGATCTTGCCCCCTGCAACTTCAGCCTATTTCTTGCTCTGGTACGACGCTTTCAGGGTCGTCTATTTCAATCTGAAGATGAAGTTAAAAGTGCATCGCAGGCTTAATTAAAGGACAAGGCTAAAAATGGATCCCAGAAATGTTTCTATGACCTTTACAAGCGGTGGCAAAAGTGTGTTGTTACTCAAGGGTCTTATTTCGAAGGAGGATGTTTTTCAGCAATTCAATTGGTAATATTTTTTAAGTTACAGACTCAGCCCGGGAACTTTTGAATCCTACTTAGTATTTAATATGCATCAGCTCCTCTACACGGTGATCCTTTGGTGGAATGAGGACATGAACAAGCGACTCGACTAAAATATCGCCGGCTCAATTCCATAACCATTCGGTTAACGAGATTACTCTTATATCATTCTCAATATTTGATCAAAGAACGAAATCCCAAAATCTGTTGCTAATATTTGTTTGTTTTTGTTTATTAAGGTCACACTTTGAAATAACACGAGGCCATAAAAGATGAACCTCATAATTTTAAAACCACCCTATTTAAAGTATGAAAAGTGTCACTTTTGATTGATTGATTGTTTAATAATCGAGAGAAAATGCCATATTCTCCCTTTATTTCGGCAGTTCCTTTACCGGTTTTTACAGTTTTCGGAACTTACTCAAAATTTACATAAGGAAGATGCAATCTCAATATGCATTGATGCATCAGTGGGATTTGTTCTCTAACTATGTAATACGAACGCTCAAAGAACGAAAAGGGAAATATCCAGTGATTTACATCAAAAGAGGCAACCACACATCAAAAAACAAAAATCATATCGGCGAAACGAAAAACCAAAGCAAAACCACCAGCAGATGAAAAAGTTGTTCTGATCTAGTCACTTCGTGTATTTATTGAGTAAATACGTACCGTCTCCTCGATAAGTATCTTTACTCGCATACAGAGAACCACGGAGATGCTTAGATTAAGGGCACGCAGAGATTTAGGAGTGTTGGGCCGATGCGATATAAAATCTTATTTATTTCGAGCCAAGGCTGACCAAACACCCGAGGACGGAGAAACGGTTTTTAAACCTGTTTTATCGGCCATAAGTAAGCGTAAGTGGTAATTTAGTGAAGGCGTTAATCGTCTGGAAAGGTCTTTTTAGAAAGATTTTATTGCCTGTCATTAATTAAGGAAAGTGTATTTCGTGAAACTTTTCTTGCGCTTATCGCTCATCGATGAGTGAGAAGTTGTAGGATTTTCTTATTGTTTTTCTTCAGTTTTGATGAGTTGTCTCACCGTTTATGCATATCGATGACCTGCGGTTTATGTAGGAAATTTTAAACATTTATTTTTACTCCGCTTGCAGTATATAATATGCATTTTCACACTTTTACACTTACGTTCACCAATTTACTACGCAGGGTATGTAATTTTAGAGAGCGTATACAATGCATTGGTTTGGTATATTTTATTTGCATTTCGGTTTTCAAAATTCTTATTGCGCCTGAAAACTTCAAGTATCTTCTGCATCAGGGATGGCCAACCCATGGCACGTGTGTCGCAGTGTGAACAGTGACACTCGAATACTTCTTGAAAATTTTTTAAGAAACTAAAAACTCCGATCTGTGATAAATTTTAAAATTTAATATCCATTTTGCGGAATTCATTCAGTGCTAGGTTTGATGATTTTCAAGGAGATAAAAAAATATTTTTTTCTTTTCACAAATCCTGTTTCAGTTTCTTTACATGATGTAAGTCGTTAATCCCCTAAACTCCAAATTGAAATTATTGACCAACAGTACCATATACTAGTCTAAACGAGTAAATATAAGGAACTTATCTCAACTGCAAGTGATCCCGATTATATTGAATTTTGGACATTTGTGCTAACAAGCGATTGTCCAAGTTCGCACCATTTGGCTGTTGGATATCGCTTTGGAACAACATATGTTTGTGAACAAATGTTTTCTTTTATGAATTTGTAAAATCAACTGATAAGCACCTAAAACATCAGATTTTACTCATATTAGCAACTTTAAGATTTAATCCTAATATAGATGACTTGGTTAAAAAAACAAATTCAAAAACTTTCTAATAAGTATTGACTGTTTAATAATTAAGTGGGATAAAATGTTTCATATTATTCATTTTTATTGTATACCTGGCTTAACTTAGTGAACCTTTATAGTGTTTGTTGCCAATAAAAACCTAACTTTAAACTTTTGTTTTTCATATTATATTCCTTTTTACAGTTCAACTACTCAGACTTGCATAAAAAAGGATCTGCTATTTGCAAAAGCCAAAGGTTGGCCATCCCAGCGTTATATCTTATACAATTTTTTGACATGATTTCATCCTTACCCACGCACTAGCACCAACGCTTGACTATACAGGCAAACCCATCGAAAAAATCCACTGGTTCTTGTTGTCATCACCAGGCTTTAATTGAAGTTTTCACCTCGATACCAGAATTCTAAGTAATATCTCTCAAAGGGCGCTTTTGTCTTCGAGGAGAGCTGGAAGCAGAAAAACGCGATGACGCTTTGTTACTTAAAGCTCATCTCTATGGGGTCTCCATCTTCTTCACTTCTGGGAACACCAACGACTTGGAAAGAAAGAAGACAAGTGCATGCCATAAAAAAACCCATGTAGTTCCCATTGAATTCTCGTGCCACATTTTAAATTAAATTTTATTACAATCCGAGCCAGCCCAAACCACTAGTTTCGTTAAGGCTCCCGTCTACCAGCCATTTTGATTTCGTTGACGTAATGTTAATCCTATGGAATTTCTTCTACCGTTCTCAAATTTTTACTATTTTATTTATTTGAATGAACAAAGTGCATCTGAAACCGCAAAAAAGGAAGGTTTCTTCGGAATTACTGTTTCCCTCCGATTTTTAAAAATATTTATAAATATTTTTAAAGGCCGGAAAACTCACAAACGAATCATTAAAATAGGGGTAAAATATTTTTAAAAATCGGCCATAAAAAGCAATTCTGCAGAAGCCTTTATTATTTTTTGTTTTTTCTGATGCAACTTTGTTGTATTCAAATTGATCAAATAGTAATGATTTGAGAACGAAAGTCGAAATTCCATAGGATTAACATTAAGCTGACGAAATCAAAATGGCCGGTAGACGGGAGCCTTAAGGAAAAGTTTCAATTGGGATAATGATGTTAAATGTTATTAGTGCGTAGTTTAGTTTGTAGACTAATATTAGTTTGCTTTTTCATTATTTTTCCTCTTTCCAATGACAAACTGAATTTACTAGATTGCCCAATTATTTCAAAACTGATTAATATATCAAACTATTAGTGTAAACTGTTTGTATTATCTTATATTACCTGTTCCAGTTTGTGATTTTTAAAAAAGGATTATTAATTACGTAATAAAAAGGATACGTAAAGAATAATTAATTTAATAAATTACGACTTTTATCTCAGATTTAATAGTGATATAATGAAATAAAAATTACCTTCATTTGGATAATTATTTATTTTACATGCAGTCGATTTAAAAATTAAAAATAATATTTTCAAGGAAAACAATTTCAAAACATCGTTCTATAAAATAAAGCATATAATGAGCTAATCATTAATTCCCAAAAAGTGATTCATACAAATGAATCAGCATCCATATCAAGAAGAGGAGAAAGACACTGAGAAATAAGTAAAGGTTCAATAAAGATATTTTGATTTATTAACATATGATACAGAAAGTTGATAATCTACATAAAATATTAAGGTGGTGTGTTCTAAATTATGTTTGAAAATACGTCTCATTTTTTCTATTTCCTTTTTTAACAAGTCATTATCTAACTGAAAAAGAAAAAAAAATGCTAAATTTGTTTATGAAAAATAATAACACCAAGAAAACTCTTTAGGCCATTCATAATAAGATTCTCTAAAACAAAAAGCTTAAAATATCAGATGGTTTAAATTAATCATCACTTTCTTGGCGTCCTTAACCGGGCCTTTCCCCCCTGAAAACGGTACATATATTTATGTTAAGATAAATAGTATGTGATTCAATAAAGCGCATGTTTCTTCATATTTTTTGTTTTCTGTTGAAAAGCACAAAGATGAATGTATGATACAAATAATTTATGTGATCTTATTTTTTCGGAAAACTAAATAGGCCTCAAAGTATATTTGGTGTTGATTTCAAAAAAAAGAAAACGGGGCCGCGGTAGCCTAGTGGTCAAGGTCGTGGATAGCGGCTGGCGGTTTTCGTTCAGTCGCGGGTTCGATCCTTGGCCACCAAAGACCCGCCGTGTAGCCGGGGCTGATGCACGTTAAATCTGTTCGGGGCCCAAAGTCCTCCCGTTGGCGTGGTGTGGATGTTAGGAGAGGGGGGTGCCAGCTCAGGTGTCGTCCTCGTCACTTGACCGTGGTTCAAAATTACGAGGACTGTCGCCAATAGCCCTCGTGTTGCTTCTAGTGCGACGTTAATAAAAACTAAACTAAACTAAAAAAGAAAACATTTTGTAAGATATTTCTTAAACTGAGTTTTGATAATTAACATTGGTTTAAGAACTGCTATTTGCCACTTTGTTTTGCTCTCATACTGAATACTGAACATTTCAAGGTTCCGAAGCTGTGCTTGAGAACCGCGGAATTGGTTACTTTAAAACGGGATAGTTCTCTTCAAATGTGGAATGTTTCAATTCGATATGCTGTCTGATGACATGCTTGTCACGGACGGCCGATCACAGTTCTATTCTCCATGAGTATGAATTACGGCACCTGAATTTTGGTACTTCATTTTCTTGTCTTTGATTTTTCATCATAGGGCCGCGGTAGCCTAGTGGTCAAGGTCGTGGACTCGCTCCCGGCGGTTTTCGTTCAGTCGCGGGTTCGATCCTTGGCTGCCAAAGACCCGCCGTGTAGCCGAGGCTGATGCACGTTAAATCTGTTCGGGGCCCAAAGTCCTCCCGTTGGCATGGTGTGGATGTTAGGAGAGGGGGGTGCCAGCTCAGGTGTCGTCCTCGTCACTTGACCGTGGTTCAAAATTACGAGGTCCGTCGCCAATAGCCCTCGTGTTGCTTCTAGTGCGACGTTAATAAAAAAAACTAAACTAAACTTTTCATCATGTGAGGATTAGGAAGTCCAATTGAATTTAGTAGTTGATCACATAATACAACACGAAGTCTGTGGTGAATTCAAGGTTGCTTTCAATGATTCGATTCTAGATGAAGGCTTTTAACTTCATGCATACCTTATTTTGAAATATCAAACACTGTATCATAAGGAAGTATCAAACATTCACAGTTCAAGTGGATGACTTGTGTCAATAGTAAACCGGTCTATTTTTTTCTTACCTCAAAATAACATTAGTAAAATAGAAGTAAAATTAATCCTAAATTTTGGTATCTCATTTTTCTGTCTTTAACTTCTAATTAAGAAGGATTTTGAAGTCCAATTGAATTTAGTAGGCGGCTGATCCCATAATTCAACACGACGGTCTATGGCCAATTCAAGACTGTTACCAATAATTCAACTGTACTTGAAGATTCCTGTATCAAAAGTAAAGAATCAAATCATGTATCAAAAGGAAGTATCAAGAAGTCGTAGTTCAAATTATCCTTTTTCCATCTGACTGTAATAACGGTGTTGCATCCTGATAGGTAAACATAACTGTACGCGCAGTAATCTGTCACAATTAAACATTTAAAAAAGTCCCTCACATGTAATGTTTCTAATAGTACACATTTGTAATAATTTTTCCCTGTTAAATAAATCCTCGTTATTCTACAAAAGTAAAATACAAATCAAATGGCTCCTCCTATGATTGTAAGCCAGAGAGCCGGTTAGAGCTCAAGCTCTCAGTTGGTCGCGGTAGCCTGGTGGCCATGATCTCGAACTCACGGGTGAATTTGTTTCCGTCGAGTCGTGGGTTCGAGTCCTGTTGCCATTTGAGACCTGTAAAGTAATGGAGCTGATGTACTTCAAATCTGTTAAGGTTCTAAGTCCTCGCGTTGGCGTGGTGTGGAATTTTTGAGAGGAAAGTGGGATCTCAGGGTTGTTTAAAATTACAAGGTTCGTTGCCAATGGCCCACGCGTTGTTTCTCTCTGAACGACGTTAACAAACAATCAAATGAAGTTCTCAGTTCACGCCGTGAAGCTAAAAAAATTTCCATAAGGCCATAACATTAGTATTGGACTCCTAATGGTCGACGTAAATAAATATTCAGACTTAACTTAAACTTAATAATTTTTTTTAAAAAAATCCTCTTTATATAAATTTATATATCACGAGTTTCTAATATTTTTTTCCTTTTTAAATAAATAAATCCCATTTTTTTTAACTTTCTGGCCAAGTGTTGAAATCAGTGTCATGCTCTCCACCGTAATAGATCAACCAATATATTAGGGCCCAACAGATCAATATTGTAACAGAGTGATCCTCTGAGCAACATTTATCTTCATGTATCCTATTGGCATGCACTTGTATTTTTAATCGCCAAGTGCGACCGGCTTGCTTCTAACCCCGTCAGAGAGGTTCTGAATACGTAACGGATATGCGACGAATATCTCCGTGTGGATACTTCCCACACCAATATTTGCGGTTTACAACCCGCGCGATTATTCTAAATATTCCAAGAACTTTACTCAAGCTTGTTGTAGAAAAATAAATGAAAAAGAAACTCTACAAGAAATGCCATCCGACTTGTTTATCTGCTGGTTAAATATTTTCGCACTTATCATAACCTCAATTCAAATTAAATTCCCATCTTAACGAGATGTACATATTGAATTGTATGCGTAAATTTCTCGAATGTAAAACAAAATCTTGTAAAACATCGGATTATATATGAAGAAATGTAAGCCTCCTTATTGCTTAATTTCTTCTTTGGATATCGTTTTTTATTTAGTGATTCGAAACTCAAATAATAAGTACCAAAATATTCTTCATCTAATTAACATATATTTTCTATTAAATTTCAACTCTGAGTTTTATATTATTCATCTTTGAATATTCAAGTTGTGTTTGTGATTTTAATTACATAACCAACAGGAAAATTTTCAGCAGTAAAAATGATATCTCTGAAACTTATATTTTAAGTAACTTTTACAAGTACCGTGAGGTACAAACATGTTTTAATTTGTTTTATTTAATCTTTTTGAGTTTTATCCCAACATTAACTTGTTATTAAAGCACGTTAATTAGAGCATTAAAATGTTCGAAAACTATTTGCAGATCAAATGATAGCTGTTAAGCGGAGTAATTATTTACATTTTGCTGCATTTTTATTTATTTCCCACTTTTATCCTGCCGTTAGCTTTCACTCCAGTGTTTAATCATTTTGACAAGTAGTTTTATTTTTAACCTTGCGGAAATAATTCAATGTTTGCTAAAGTTATTCTTTTTAATTAAACTAAAATAATTAGGAACAAATTAAAACAGGGTTTCAAATCGTTGTTTAATTTATGGCTGTTAGTTCTTCCATTTTAAGCAGTGGCCAGAAGTAGCCGAATGAAGGGTCATGAGATGTGAACTTTACGGTAAGCGTTGCTGCGTTTCCGTCGATCGTGATGCCACTAAAGGGCCGTTCGGCAGCGGGGCAGTTGCACTTTAAAATACTGTCGGAGCTCCCAATTCTCCCGTTTGCGGGGTGTTGCAAGTTTAGAAGGAGGAAGTGCCAGTTCGGGTGCTGTCCTCGTCCACTTATTCGATGTTCAAAACCACAAGGTCCGTCGCCAATCGTCCACTCGTGTTACTTCAGAGCGACGTTTCTCAGCAATCAAAAAATTTCTTTTAATATCGATGGTTCAGTTAAATTTTCATCATTTTTCTGTAAAACGCAACAAATGATTTAAAAGATTTTTTGAATATTTTGTTGATAAAAATTTTTTTCACTTTAAAATGTATGTTTAACTTTTATTTCTATTCAAATCCTCAGATATTATATTATTAGAAATCGAGAAAATAATTAATTATATAAATGTTATAAATTTGTTACATAACGAAATAAATTTTCTTTGAAACTATTAGGCATACATGTGTGTTTGAAACATTTTTATTTCATCATGCGGATCATATATTTCCCAAGTTTAGTTGATAGGTTTTGTTAACGATCTCGAAAAAAGCAACTCGAGGGGCTAGTATTCTTGGACCTCGAAATCTTGAGTCCCAGTCAAGTGATGAGGACAACGTATGAGCTGGCATCCTCACTAACTTCCACATTACGCCAACGGGAGGATTCCGGGCTCTGACCAGTTTAACGTCACATGTGGCCACCGTGGAATGTAGCGGCAGGGTTGAACCTACGACTCGACGGAAACCCGCTTTCATTAATTACTAGGCTACAACTGCCACACTTCCCAAAAAGACACTTTTAATAAAATGCTGTTTAAAGAAATTAGAATTAAATTCTCAAGAATTTCAATTATTTTAAAACAATAAATTTTTAACAGTTTGTGTGTGTTAAATGTAACCATATCGATATGTAAAGAATATAATCGATCAAACAGACATACCGTTCAGAATGATTTGGGGAAGAGACAATTTTTTTTTTCTTTATTCCATTAGTGTTGTTTGTGAAAATATTGGGTTTTTTTTACCCAACTCTGAAATAATGATTGTACGTGGGGCATATTTTGCTACAGGGGATACTTTGAGCACTTCACTTTTTACCGTCTTGTAACGGTGACTTCTTTGCAATTAATTTAAGAATCGGACTCTCTCTCTCTCTCCTTACAGATAATTTTATTAATTAAATTTAAAATACAGGAATTTCCAGAATTTCTCGATTTGACAGTACTGCTGGGATATTTTGTTGTTGTTATTTCATAAAACAGAGAAAAATAGTAAAAAATAACATTCAATGATACACAAGGTGTGAGCGGGAGACTTTAAATTGATGAAACATGACTAAAATATAATTTTTCAAAATGTGATACTTGGGGTTTATTTTAACTCCAAATTTTTTCGTAATTTTGTGATAATTTTAAAGTTGTTATAAAAGATCATATTTTGACTTTTTTGTGAGTTATTTAGCGTAAATAGTGTTAAATAAAAAAAAAATTTTACATAAATCCCACAGTAGAAATTATTCCTTGAGGATTTGTGTATTGATTACCTATGAAAGAAGTGAAAATCCAGAGAAAACTGAGCTTGCATATTTCTACCGGAAAGTTCCGTTAATGAAGCGAAAGGAGATGATACTTCTCATCCTTTTTAATAATATTTATTATACAATACATTTTTTTTCATTATTAGGATTGGTCCATAAACATTCAAGATGGGTACCTCGTGAATTTAGTGAGAAACATTTGCTTAATCGAATCGTCATATGCATCATCTCTCTCTCTGCTTGAACGAAACAAACCATTTTCGATTAGATAATAACTGTTAATGAAAATTGATTATTTTCAAAATACATCGTGAAAAGAGCATACTTTCGGCATAGACTATCTGTCCCTCACCTCTAAATCCATGAGATTGACCCTGAATTAAGAGAACACTGTGTATCTTTATGGCGGGATGGTCCAAAATTTCATTTCGAGCTTTTAAAATTTAACAGCTCAATTCGGATGATTCTGTCAGTAATTGGAGCAGACAATGCACTGAAAGAAGAGAGGCCGGCGATGTTCAATATGAAGCACATTATATTACATCTATGATAGCTACAAACCACTTGCTGCTTTTGGCGAATCAAAAATCACTGAGCTAGAACTGGTAGAACTTATCTCACATCCCCCCACACCTTAGACCCAGCACCTTCTAATTATCCTTGTTTATCTCCTGCAGAGAAAATATTTTGAAAGGAAAAATATTCCTAGAAATCTGAAGAGAAACATACGTCATTCTAGCATTATTTGAGTTCTTCACCTATAAAGACAAAGCTTATTTTTTTAAAACGTTACTTACAAATTACCAAGCTGGCAAGAATTTATATGAAATATCCTGACGGAAATCAGAATATACAACAAATACTATTAAATATCTGAAAATATTACTTTTTTACTCTTTACAAACAGTTGAACTTTTTCGGTAAACCTAATAATTTCTTCATTTGAAATTTAAAAATATATATAAAGGTCTAAGTACGACATACTTTTTTTCAATGTTCTGAATTGTTAACATTCTAATAAGATAATAAATCAGAAAACATCTTCAGTTAATAAAAATAATGACGGTTGGATACTATTTCAGCCGGTACATTCCTTGGCGAAGAACATAATCCCTAGAAACGCGCCGCATGCACTAGATTGGCACGTGTAGTAATACAATGTTACTAAGCCTGCTTTTAATGTATCACTTATGTCACTATTTTGTTTTCTGTCGCTAAAATTAATGATAAAATTATATATATATATATATATATATTGTTGTGTGTGTGTGTGTGTGTGTGTGTGTGTGTGTGTGTGTGTGTGTGTGTGTGCACAATATGGATTTTGCTTAAAAATTCTAAAGGAGAAAGGTAAATAAAATAAAAAAAATTTAAAAACAGGATTATTACAAAATAAGATAATTTAGTTTTAAATGATATTATTGTAAGATTATTTATTGTATTCTCTTCGGTGCTTATTGGAATAAGCACGTGTATTTTATTGTATGGTTTTTGTGAGATATAGAGCAACAAAGGGCTATGATCCCTTTAAAATGTTCCTTTAATTCAATAGATATCAAAGTATTTCATCTTCTGCATGAAGGTTCTGAGCACTTGTTTACTAGCTGCTTCTTTGACCAAAACTTCTTTGCATGTAATATTACATCACAAATTTATCTTGAGTATATTCCATAAATAATTACTATGCGACGCATATTTACTACAAGTCAAAAGAATATGTTCCAGATCATTAATACGGTTACAGATGTTACACATTACTTAATCATGTAGGTTGAATTTGTGTAAAAACCCGAGAGTTAAGATCATATTGAAAATAGTTTGAGTGTTAAGAATTTTATCCCTTCTACTTTTTGACTAATTGTATATTATAACTAAAGGAATGGGCGTTATTATTTTTCTTTTTATTTGTATACTTTCACTTTTTCGTACGAACCACCAAATGAGCGCAAACTCATTTCCACATTCAAAGTAACCGAAGCGTAGGGTGAAAGTAAAAGAAACTAGTTTTATTTTCCGCGCCACAAACCTCAAAATTGCAATAAGCCGCCGAAAAGTGTTGTGTTTCAGAATATGTGGGATTTTCATTGCTTGTTTAAAAAAAAAAAAAAAAAAATGCAGAAGCAAATATGAATCTGATACGCTGGACCATTAAAGTATTCTTCACTGGTTTAGCCAGTTTTTGACACTGGTTGTAGAAAAGAAAGTGGCCTAGTGAATTAAGAGCTTTACAACATATAGAACTGGAGCAGACAGCATATATCACACACGCGCGCGCGCGTGTGTGTATGATGAATTTTAGCTCTTTTAACTCCAATTCAAATTCTCACGGTAAAAACTACTACTACTTTCATCTCTGGAGTTGAGGGAAGAGCCTTCAAGTTCCCAAACAGAAATTAATAACATTCTGGAATGTATATTAAGGGAAATTACATTTTACTGCATTAAACATTTTTATACGAAATGTGTGTTATATGGAAAACTGTCTTGTTGTTACAACTCACTCCTGGTTCCAAACTACTAGCGAAGAAAAGACACAGAGTATTTAGTCTGTTTGGAACCATATGCTTATGGGTCAAATATGTAACGACTTGTTGAAGACAGACTGACTGTTGCTAATTCACGTGATCCGCGCCTCTTATTCCTCCTCCGCGTCGAGTAATGTACACCCGTGTTCTTTAGTATCTTTGCCAGATAGGCATACATTGTGTATCGCCCACTCACATAAAACGACTAGCGTGCTTTTTAAAATGAGCTCAATTTTATAATTAATTCTGAAAAAGAAAAAAATGTGACAATAGTTGAGTCGACATACTGAAGTATTCCTATAGTAATGGGATATGATTCGAACGACTTATGGTAGAATGTTTGCTGGACTTGTGTTCCATAAAAGTTTAAATTTTTGTTCAGATGAACTAATTCCGCAAGCCATAGATTGACACCAAACGGGCCGCATGCAGCCCGTGGACTTGGTGTTGGCCAGGTCTGAGTTAGAGATTAAAACTGTTGCGCCCTCAACTCACATAAATCAACATGTCATGTAAGTCGTGAACTGTTATTCGAAAACCACAGTTGGAAGATTTTACGTCAGTGATTACATTCGAAACCACACCGCATTCAGTACGTAAATCGACTACGACATGTTCTTACGCGAATTGGACTACAATAAGCATGCCTAGCGTGCAACGAAATGAGACATTTGTAAACATTTGTAACTGTTTGCTTATTGGAATTGAAACGTTTTCCTTTTTCATGAGATATTGATAATTTTAAATTCATAATACTTTTTGCAAATTTATATAGCAAATTTAAATCCAATGATAATTTTGTATTAATTCCTTATAAGAAATCCAAATTAGCATAAATCAGAAAAATAATTAAAATATAAATCGAGTGTATATACCTCAAAATGTGAAGAAATTAAGAGAAAAAACAAAAGAAATTCCAATATTAGCTAGTCAGATAATACTTTTCTATTATAACAAAATGCAGTGTAATGTTATTATGATTGTTTATTAACGTCGCACTGAAAAGCAGAACGAGGTTTGAAATCGAGGTTGAGAAGAACCTCGTACTTTTGAGCCTCAATCAAGTGACAAGAAGCTCCCTCTCCATACTTCCGCACTACGTCTCAGGGAGGACTTGGGACCTCGATCAAATTTAACGTACATCAGCCCTCTATATAACCTGTCTTTAGTGGCATCAGGACTCGAACCTATAACTCAACAAAAACAACGAACTGCATAACAAACTGCCATGATAAACTGCAGCTTCTGTGAACACAATATATGCATGTGTGCAGGGATAAGTAAATTGAAGGGAGAGGTACAAATATTCATAATTTTTCACAGATTATAAAGCAGTACAAAAATTTAAAAATATATTTTAACTGGTTCAAGTCTCCCATACTCAAAAACATCCCATGTTCTCTCGATGTTACACATGCTGTTGATATTGTGTCCCATAATGCAGAGTATACTTTACATAATCTCAAAAGCTTGAATGACAGAAGCTGCTGGATTAGGTGCCTTGGGGCTCTAAGAAAGTCATATAGAGAAAAATAAATGTGCGGTGTAATGTTAAATTTTTTTTTGCAATCGATATATACTGTTATGTTTCTAGGATTCATTTTCATATACGTGTGGTGATTTTTTTTCCTGAAGTCTTGCTGTTGTGAATGTTATTGATGTGGAGTCGTTAAAGTCTGCAACTATGAAATTCTTCAAAGGTTGGCTGAAAACACTTCACTTAGACTCAGAGTTTGGCATCAGCCAGTGCGATGGTCGGAGAAGTCTTGTTCATTTTTCATGCTTCTTTGGATAGCAAGTCTACTCATTCATTACCACTTATGTTGACATGTGCAGGGGATCCATTGAAGGTTACAGGAGTTTCCTTTATTTTGGAGTTGTTTAACCTGATCATATATGGTGAAAGTGAAGTTATTTACACACTTTTTAATTACAACTAGAGCAGATTCCGAGTATGAGAAAATAAATAGTTGTTTAATTAAAACTATGGTCAATTTTGTACGGTAAATGGAGAGAGCCTTTTGATTGCATTTAGTTCGATAGTAAAGTTTCAAGTAATAGAATTAACATTAATTTTTCACGAAGAGAATACCAACTTTTCCTTTATATTGAGGCTTATATGTGAGGAACCGTCAATGTAGGTAAGAATTATACTTCCCCATGAGAGTTACTTTATCTTAAGTCATAATTATGCTAAATAAGCTGTTTTGTTACTTTTATTGTCATATTTTGATTTTTGTGATACATATTTTGTCAACATTCAATAAAGACATTTAGTCCCAAAAGAAATTTGCTTTCACAGAAACGGGTATTCAACCGTTATTATGTAGCATACCAAAGAGACTTTTTTTTAAAATCCTTTAAAATATTAATGTTGTTTCTCTAAAAGTACTAATGCATTCATAAAGATTTCAAACATTTTGTGGTTTAAATTTCCTAATCTCAAAATTAAAAGTCAATTAAAGGTAAGTAGTTTAAAAATTTTACTTTTGAAGTTCTAGAAATGTCTACGTAAAGTAAAAAAAAAGTTAGTGGATGTATTCAGAAGATATATCCCTATAAATATGCCAAAGTTTTACAAAATTTTAATTTTTCCTGAAATTTTACAAATATCATGAAACAAATTCAAAAAAATACGAGTAGTTCTTAAAGATAATTTTTTTACTATGATATTAACACATTCCAATCAAAATTATCTTTAACTATCATGGTTTTAAACCGTTCAGAAAATATCATTGCTCCTAAGAATTTTAATCAAGAATAAATTTTATAAAATAAATATTTAACTTACTCCTATCATTTGGAAAAAATCAAAATTCTACTCTCTCTCTCCCGAAATATGTATTTTTGTTTGGGGGGGTCAATAATTCTAGAATAACCCAGCTTAATAGTCTGAAGCCTGTTGCAACATAAAATATATTATTTTCCATTTTCCTGTTTTTCAAAAAAAAGAATGTGGTCTTCTAAATTTTTTGAATGTGGTACAAAATTTTTCATTTCTCTGATTCTCTATTGCATATAATAAAAGCCATATTATTAAATGGAAACTCGCAATCACGCACATACACGTATTTTTACAGCCTTCACCGAATATTAAAAAAGAACCTTGGAAAAACCGCTTTGAATAAACAACGATAAAGCTGAAAAGTAATTGAAAGAGACTAATTCCACTAGTAATAATGTCATTTCTGGTTATTATCCTCTCTAAATTAGCGCACACAAGCTTATAATAAATTTATCCGCATAAAAAGTATTCCGTTCAAGCTAAATATATATTCCACAAATGAGCGCTAAGGCCAACATTAAAAGGGAGAAAATTTAGCAGAAATATAAATAACCATTTTTTATTCTCCCCTCTCTTATAACTGTCGACAGAACAGCATTAGAGAGAAGGAAAACTCTGAGGATTAAGAATGGATTTTGAAAGGTTATCTAAGTTATTAGGCTTTAAATCAACTAAGAGAGAAATGAAGCTGTTTGAAAGGAGGGAAATCTGTTACTTTTGCTCTTTTCTGGTTTAACAGAAATGGCGATTAATTTAGAGGGTAAAAAATCCATTAGAAATTACCAATTGTGATTATGCTGATAATTGTAGGAAAAAAATATTTTTATTGCAGACTTTGTTTCAGCGTTTATTTATTAAATGATATCTGATCGTTCCAATTAAATGCTGCAAAATAAAGGAATTCTGTTAAGCTGGATTAATTTTTAAACAAAATTATACGATTTGATCTTCAATGAAACAGCGTATGAGTTTTTATAATTTTGAATGTAAAATGTTAATATTGTTTTTTCCTAAAACGCTTTTGGTTAATCAGCTTAATTATTCTCATCTGTAAAATGAATAAACTGACATAGCAATGTAAATCAAAAAGGAAAAATGGTCATTTAAAATTGTATTAAATATTTTTACGTATATTTTAAAAAATATTTGCTTTCATGAAATTGATGATCTGATAGTATATAAACCTTTGATAGATGATCATGATCATTTTTGAAATATCACTTCGTTTCACATGCATGCTTAATTACAAAAACACCAAATGATACAATACACGAATTGTAACTATTTTTGTGATTCAGTAACACCAGTGTCGACTCGACACTACATAATTATGATTAAAAATTCTAAACCTTATTGTTAATAACCTTTGTGTGGGTTCTAGAGTGATATTAATTCACTTCAACCAAACAACCACTATGAGTTTCTACATAAACTGCTGTTTGTAGAAAATGCAACACCATGAAGGAATCATCAGAATCAAATGAAATTCGCAGCAAATGTCAATTATAGGATATTATGCAAATTAATAAAGTTTCAGAGCCATCGCGCGTGCGCGGCGCGCGCAGCGCCCTCTGAATTGATGCTGAAAGCGTATAAATAAAGTGCTGTAGCGGGACGTTGAAAAAAGTCTATGATTATTTGTTAGTGGCAAACGTTTAGTGAGACCTGAGTATGCCTCCACGACGGAAGAATAAGAAATTCAAGCAACTTACGGAGTTTGAACGAGGGAGGATAATAGGCCTTCGAGAAGGAGGATTTTCCTATCGCGCAATAGCAGCTCGTATGCAGCGGAACAGTTCCACAGTGATGCGAGTTTGGAAGCAGTGGACCGACGAGCACCGAACAACTCGAAAAAGAGGCACTGGACGACAGAAGGTGACGTCATAGCGCGATGATCGACACCTGCTCCGCATGGCGGTGAATGATCGCACAGCTTCCTCCAGGCAGCTGGCAGCACGTTGGTCTACTGCTACAGGTGTACAATTGTCGGCTTCGTCAATTCGTCGTCGTCTGCTGCGCCGTGGATTGCGTGCAAGGGTGCCTTTATACAGGATTCCCCTCACGGCGAATCATCGACGGCTGCGTCGGCAGTGGGCTCTTGAGCACAGAGACAGGCGAGCTGATTGGCACCAAGTTGTCTTTTCAGATGAATCACGCTTCAATTTGTGGACCCATGATGGCCGTGTTCGTGTTAGACGTTATGCCGGTCAACGCTGCCTTCCTGAGTGTATTATTGAACGACATAGTGGTCGAACACCCGGAGTTATGGTCTGGGGTGCGATTTCGTATCATGGACGATCCAATTTGATACGAATTGAGGGTAATCTCAATAGCAACAGGTACGTCCGTGAAGTGCTACAGCCCGAAGTCGTTCCTTTCCTTCAAGGCATCCCTGGAGCTATCTTTCAGCAGGATAATGCACGCCCACATGTTGCGCGGACTGTTCGAGACTTCTGTTCAGCACAACGCATGCAACTTCTTCCTTGGCCTGCTTATTCACCGGATATGTCGCCTATTGAGCACGTGTGGGATATGGTTGGTCGGCGTCTCGCTCGTGATCCGCGTCCTGCAGTTTCCAAAGACGAACTTTGGTTGCGCATACAAGCGATATGGAATTCTCTTCCTCAAGCAGATATTCAACATCTGTTTGACTCCATGCCACGTCGTATAGCAGCACTTATTGCAGCGCATGGTGGCTGCACCAAATACTGATTTCGGACGCTTAATTTGTTTCTTTTGTTTTGAAAATTTCATCATTTATTTGTATCAGTACAAGTCGTTTCTGCATTAAATTTCATTTGATTCTGATGATTCTTTCATGGTGTTGCATTTTCTACAAACAGCAGTATATTTCGTTTCTGTTTACAGTTAAATATATTACCATTTTTTACAAGACTAGCAGCTTTGAAAATGTATCATCAGATTTTATTCAAGATGTAGAATTAATATTCATCGGATTCAAAATACGTGTGATAATTTTTATAGTAAATAAAGTGAATAAATTTTATTCCTTGTAGGACATAATACGTACGAGGAGGCCTCAAAAAGTTCTTGTGTTTGAAGACAAAGGGAATCATTAAGGTAAATTGTTGTTACAATTGGGTGCTGCCATCTGTTAAACGGGGTCGAAATAAATTTGACATTGATTTGTATATTAGTAGTCATTTGTTGCCAAATCAAAATTCGACTGCTGCCGCGTCGAATTGTCACCCTCTGTGAGACCTAGATTCATTATTATGCACTGGATATCAAGAAAAAATCAATCATAACGTTGAGATACTTCTGGGGAATATTCCAAACAAGGCCAAGAGGATCTCATCGGCCTGTAAAGTTATGACGAAGAATTTGTGAGATGCGAAAGGCGTCATGATCACGAATTTGAGTAACGGAAACTTAGACAGCTGTCTAGTGAGTCATGATGTTTACTAAAATTAAATAAATTTCAATGCATCTCTTGAAATTTGAAAGGACTTATTGAACGGGACCCTCGTGGTCATTTTAATCTCTTAGTGATGTTCTTTAACTTACAATATATTAATAAATATAGAAAATGAATAAGTTATAGGTTTTTTTGTTTAAATTGTCACACTATATATAATATTTAATAAATATAATTATTTTAGTATTTTATTTCATTTATTGAACGTTTACTATTTCCGTTCGACTCAAAGATCCGCTAAGCTTCTGTTATGCGCTATTAACTTCAAAATGGGTTAATTCTAAAGAAGAAGAAAAACTGTAAACAAATAAGTATAGACTTTTTTTAAAATAGATTAGAATTATTTATTGCATCAAAAATGTTCTTCAGCTTTTAGAGACGAACCTCGTTGTTCTGAACCGGAATTAAATGACAAGGACGAAAAATTTGTTCCTAACTCTGCAATTTTTCACATCATGCTTCAAGAAGACCTTGACTAGTAAATGGGTTCAGCATGTAACAACTGTGAAATAATTCCAGTTCTATTTATGTTTCTTAACGTCACGTTAAAAAATAGCTCAATAGGGGTTGATGTAATTTAGATTTACGTTTTAAACAGAATTCTTTTATTTAAAATTATGAAAACACACTAAGCACAATACATCGAACTTTGGTAGAATTGGGACGTGAAACATTGCCATGAAGAGCGTATTTTTTATTACGATTCGAAGACTTCATGCATATTTGATGTGTGAGTCATTTTTTTTAAAAAAAAAAATTTGAAAGAATTCTAATTTTTTTAAAAAAATTATGAAATATTATTTAGGGAGATGAAGAGAAATCATTCAGAAAGTTGTCTCAGGTATATCTGATTCGCATTTATGTTACATGAAAGGTGAATTAGGAAGAATTCAAATGGACGATTTAATTAGCATTTTAGGGAGCATTTACAATTAAGAACCAACAACAAAATGTGCATCCTTCCTCTATCTCAAAAACTACTACTTTCATTAAAATTACTTTTGTGTGTTTAAAAATTCTATTTATAAAAGAAACTTATACTACACTCAGACTCATTTTGCAGTCCCAAAGCATTTTTAATGATCATAAATCGGACATCATTTTTTTTATTTTTAATAAAATTTTCCCTTTTTTACAATAATAAAACAGAACCATCGGCAAAAGCAAACTAAAATTCAACCATCTACAGAAATTACAATAAAAAAATCTAGCAGCACAAACTATATCCATTCTCTTCAAACCGAATGATCCGTAAATTATAGAAATCAACCACATCTGAGAAAGACGAACAGAACACTTTTTCTAAAGTTATAATAGACGCAAGTATATAGGCCATTCTCAAGACACAGAAAGGTTATCGCGTTTCGAGATCTACAGCCGCCTTCTTCATTTCTAACCATCCTACTACTAATATCATTAGACGCGAGGAATATAAATAAATAATATCTCTGCATCTGATGGATACTTAGAAGAGGTGGAAGATTCATTTGAATTTTTTCAAATAAGATGCTGTCAAGAGTTGTGGATTTTGACATGTGTTAAGAAGCAAAGGAAAGAAGGTGGAAGTTTTCTGATTGTTCCAAGTTCTTCCTTACATGGATGATGCTCCAAAGTGTACTATTACTCTTTGTTCTTCGGTACAGAGAGGTAATTTCAGAGTCCGTTGGTAATTTGTCTTCAAAAGGAGATAAATTAGCCGCTTTTACTTGTTATCAGATTAGATATATCCCACGTGTAATTGCATGATTATGAGCAGGTACGGCGTGGGACTGACAGTCAAATTATTTACTTCGTGCTTACTATTCATTCTAATCGAATGTCAGATAACTTGATTTGTGATTTTTTTTTTTGTAGTGGTTATTCTTACGAAGGGAGGATGTGAAAGCTTGTTAAACCTGAACCAGGAGATATAAGTTTGTTCAATGTAACATTTGTGAAATTGTGGTTTTCCTAGTGTTTGTCAAAAGTTTCGCTGTGGTATTTTTTATACTCATTAAAAACGTTTTTTTATTATGCTTACATTGCAGTAAGAGAAAAGTAAAAATTGCAACACCATTTCAACTATTTAATACATAAATTTGAAGGTCAAGGTTTCCCCTCCCGTCAGTAGGTAAGAAAAGCCGATTCTGCGGCAAAAGGCTGCGCAGGCTGCGCAGGCGGAGGCAGGCTGTGCAGGCGGAGGCAGGCTGTGCAGGCGGAGGCAGGCTGCGCAGGCTGCGCAGGCGGAGCAGGCTGCGCAGGCGGAGGTCGAGTTGAGTTGTTTTGCAGGCTGCGCAGGCGGAGCAGGCTGCGCAGGCGGAGCAGGCTGCGCAGGCGGAGCAGGCTGCGCAGGCGGAGGTCGAGTTGAGTTGTTTTGCAGGCGGAGCAGGCTGCGCAGGCGGAGGTCGAGTTGAGTTGTTTTGCAGGCGGAGCAGGCTGCGCAGGCGGAGGTCGAGTTGAGTTGTTTTGCAGGCGGAGCAGGCTGCGCAGGCGGAGGTCGAGTTGAGTTGTTTTG
>BMAW01113723.1:0-43048 GCA_019974015.1 Nephila pilipes
CTGAAAACTGAAATATTCCCGATTTATATAAATTAAAACATGTTAATTTCATACAAGATACACCAAGAATTATAATACTTTTCTTTGTTTAATTATGTACAATCACAAGAATTTCACCCAGATCTATAATATAATAGTATTTTTTATTTTCAAGTAGTTAGAGTAATTAATGAACATTTACAGAACCTGGTAATGCTATACATATGGAAGTTACACAACTGATCATTTCATCCTGAGTACAGATACGCATAACTGTTTTATTTTGGTAATTACTATTTTAAGAATTAGTGATCTTCGAAACACTAATCTTAACTCTTGATTAATTCAGAGTAACATTAAGTAGTAAAATGAAAAATGCAGTTTTCTGCAACTCTTTGAAAATTTACATAAAAAATTTCGGGAATGAATGTGAATAAAATGAAGTAACTTAACAATAAAACAAATTTCATTAACTAATATAGTATCACTTCATATTAGAAAAAAGTAAAGTTCCATTTTATTATCAAATATTATTCGGGGTTATTATTTTTCAATCAAAATATTTTAATTTCTTTTCAAGTAGCTTTATGAAAAGATTTAAGGCTAAAGACTGCTATTATGTAGGTTTCTTAATTAAGTTTCCTACATTTGTTATGCCTCATAGCCAAAGAAAGAAGATGAACAAAAATGTATATATCAGAGAAGTGGTATAGTAAATACTATGGAAATGGTATAACTGTTTTGAAGCATTTGGTTTACGCTTAAAAAATAAATTCAAATTCTGAATCTTTAAAATTATTTTATGAACTAATGATAACTCTTTAATAAAGTAGTCAAATATATTTTATTATTTTTCCTAGTCTGAATCAAATAATTTAAACTATTAATTAAATCAATATTTTTATAAATGATATTAATATGCTGAAAATATTATAATAATATTTCAAATATATATAATTGCAAAACGACTTTTGAAATATATTTATTTCAAATAAAAATTAATAATTTCAAATAATAATTTAATTTAATCATTAGTACTGTTCTGCGTTTTGAATTTACAGCAAACTTATATTAATAATAGCAAATACAGATTGAAATTTTAATCATTTTTTAAGCTTCATTTTGAAAAAAAAATTAAGAATTTCATGGATATGTATTTAAATTTCTTGGAAAAATTAATTTAGAGTAAAATAATTTGAAAATAGTTTTATATGTAAGAAAAGGGGATCGTTACAATTTTCAATAATTTTAACCTGTTAATCACATAGCTATATGAGATTTTCTTTTTCAAAAAGCATTACAAACAGAAACGAATTAACGTTTAGTTTCAAAGTAATTCAATAGTATAATTTCCAATATATTAATGTAATGATATATGCAGAATTAAGTATCCCCAAATATGTCATGTATTCCATACGTCAAGCAAAATATATAATTGCAAAGTCAATCGAAAATAATCCACTTAGAATTTAAAAATAAATTTTATGAACTGAAATTGAACTTAATTGCTTAAACTAATATAGAAAAAAATGACTCAAAAATACATTCAAAAAAATTTATTTAGCACCATTAAAAACAGGAACATAAATTAACATAAAACAGAAAAAGACATTAAATGTTCTTTAATGGATAAGAGCCTTGCCAAGTCCAAGTCCATATCCAAGTCCCAGAGGAGCTCCATAAGCAAGACCAGCGGGGGCTGCGAGACCAAGAGAGGCCCCGTGGCTGATCACACCGCCATAAGCGACTGGGGCGGTGAGAGCCAAAGGAGCTACTGGGGCGGCGAGAGCTAAGGGAGCAGCAATGGCAGCAGCTGCTGGAGCAACGTGATTAACTACTGGGGCAACTGGTCCGGCGTAAGGGCTGGCGATGAGGGCGGCGGCTGGGGCGCTGGCAGCGGTTCCGGGTTCGTTGGTCTTGACGGTGGCTCGGAATCCAAGACCATCAGCAACGTAGTCGACTCGTCGGGCCCTTCCGTCGATGTCAGCAATGGTGTAAGATCCCTTCTTGTTTCCATAGCCATCTCCTACTTCGGATCGGGAGTTGGCAGCGCCGAGTCCGTCCTTGATGTCGTAACCGAAAGCGTAGTTACCAAGAGCCTAAGAGATAAATTTTAATTTATGAGAACATTGAAAACATTATACAAACATATAATACAAACTATAAGCTCCTAATGAATGGAATTAAAGAATAAAATTCACTTACATCTTGGGATCGGGCGCTGGTGCTGACTCCAGTGCTCATCAGAGCACCATGTCCCAAAAGGGCGCTGGCATGAACTGCTGCAAGAGCAGCGAAGAGGATAGTGACCTGAAAATAAATGCTGAAGCTTTAGATTCGGCAAAAGGCAATTATGTGAATGATATTTACATAAAGCGTAGTGATCTTTATGCGATTTCGATATTTCAATTCATTATAATATTAAAGTATCGTTAAAAAAGCAAACTATTTCAAACTATTCCATTATTTCTATACAGTGAAGAAGCTTATCATAATTTTTCGTAATGGATGAGTGTTGTGGCTTTTAATATTTATTTTCAAATTTAAGTAAGAGCATAACAGTTGATTGCATTATTTTCTTTCTTTTTTTTATGTATAAAATATACAAAATAAGTTCCATACTTTTCACAGCATGCAATTTTTCATTCAAATACTTATAAATTGTGTCCATTATTATTCTCAACAGTTTAATCATGTTATTTTGTCTCAATAATTGCCATAAAATTAGGTTAGACAGCTTAAAAATTTGTAATGAATTTGAGCTGCATCATTAGTAAAAGGTATAAAAATATGAAACGTCGTCAAGTTGAAGGAATTTAAAGTTTTTCGAGGAATTTAGCAATTCACTTTAATGGTGAAGTTTTAGAACTATGAGCAAAGTGATGTAATTAAAGAAATAAATTTGGTACTGGTTTGAACATATTTCACTTTCATTACACACACACCATATATATAGTATTACATATAATCTTTCTCTCTCACACATACAAATAGTGATAAAGGATGTCTTATAATTTTTTTATAGATCATTTTTACTTTTTGCAGGAGTAACTTCTGTTTCCATAGAAAAGAAGAACGGATAACTGTTAAAACCTTATTTAAAATGTTTTTTTTTTTTCACTTTTAAAAGTGAACTTAATACTTCACAAATAATTTGAAAATGAAGCAAGATTTGATTTCGAAGTTCTTTTTTTCCTCTCCAAATGTCATATTTTATTATTAATTAAATATTTAGCACTCGATGGTCGTTAGATTAAAAATTAAAATTAAATTTAAGGCAATGTTAATTTTTATTGATTTCTAATACATCTACAATAGTATTTTCAAACACGTACAGTCAAAATTTAATAAATAAAAATAATATTAATCGTATGATATCATCTCAACATTTTAGAAATTTCCTTAGTGCTTCATTACAATTTATTTACGAATAAAATGCATGCATACTGAGAATCTAAAGTACACTGAAATTAAGTTAACACTTCGAATTTATAACATAGAACGCCATAACAAATGCATTTATCTCATCGAAAAGAAGCAGCTTACCTTAGCAATCATATTGAAAAGCAAGTAGACTAGTAATACTCGAATCGTTGAGTATAAGCTGTGATGATACAAACACAGCATCTTTCTCTTATATACTAAATTCTGCAAGGTAATCAACATGGGAGAAATGCAGTTTATCAACAAAAAACGCGTCCAATAAAGATTCAAACAACCCCACCCTACATAGAAGCATATCTATCGCCTTTACATACATTCACGGATAATCACACAACCTGTAATTAAAAAGGTTATCTTAATCGTCGCTCTGGGTGTTTATTATTATTTGTTACTAATATGGCATATAAAATTAAAAAAATATGAACAGGTTTTCATAGAATTAACATATATTTGCACTATCTTTTACAAATTAAATGTTAATTAGTTTTTCCGTGGTTTTTATATATTGTCGTTGTGGTTAAATACTTTCTGGGTTACAAAAGAAATATATAAAGTCAAATAGCTATATAAAAGAATTTCCTCGGAATAATATCTATCGCTAAATGCGATAGAAAGCTTTGAAAAAATTTGTTATTTTATCATATTTATCAAGTGTTGAAGACATTAATAATTGAGGCTCCCGTCTCCGGCTATTTTGATGTCGTGAACGTGATGTTATTCCTATGAAATATCTACTACCAAATATCAAATTTTTATCTTGAATCTTGATGCAAAGAAGAGCATCTGAAAGAAGCAAAAAATTAAAGAATGTTTCTACGGAATTAAATTTTCTTTCGGACGTTTGAAAATATTTTTTGAAGACCCAGAAACCTAATTTTACCTCTATTTTAAGAATTTGTTTGAGGGTTATCTCTATTTTAAGCTTAAATTACAAGAAAAAATATTTTTAAAATCAGAGGAAAAATGTAATTCCATAGAAACCTGAATTATTTTTTGTTCTTTCTGGTGCACTTTTTTACATTATAGATAAAACAGTAAAAATTTGAGGACGGTAGGATAAATTTCATAGGATTAACATTACGTCCACGAAATTAAAATGGCTGGTAGACCAGAGCCTTACATTCAGTTAGATCGAGCCCATGAAACTCGATCCCACGACAAATGAGAAAATCTCTCGATCCACATCTATCGAGTTTTGTTCTTTAATTATACCGAGTATGTCAAACTCACAGCTAACGATTAATGTGTTTGTGTCGAAACCAACAAAACAGCTTGCATAAAAAATTTACTCACAATATCTTAGTTTAGTTTTTGAAGTTTCTAATTATTTCTAATTATTGATAATGATTCATAACCTTTGCCAATGAAATGAGATTAATCATATTGAATCTGCACTCCATTTCCTTTTCCAGTAGCAACAAATATTTTAGAGAACGTAATAAAATTTCTTTCAACGCCATTTTTTTCTACTGCAATATTTAGTGTTTCCGTCATTAAATATTCCACTTTCAGAAAACAAGAAAAATAAGTTTATTTATTTTATGTTCATTAATTTGTGCGGCGGTTATTCTATATCTGGTAAATTAATGCTCAAGAAAAGATATTGAGTTTCTTTCATATTTGTTCCATATTTCATTTTGTTCCATATTGTCTTACCGATCACTCATCTATTTTTATTCTTGCATTCAATATCTGTTTTATCGAACCAGATGGTAAAAAATAAAGTAAAATTTGCTTAAGACTCCGGTAAACCAGCCATTTTGATTTCGTGAGCGTAATGTTAATCTTATGGAGTTCCTACTATCGTTCTCAAATCTGTTATACTATTTTGACTATTTAAATGTAAAAAAGTTCATCCTAAAGAGCAAAAAATAATGAAGCCTTTTGCGGATTTATATTTTCTCTCCAATTTTTGAAAATGTTTTAACTCTTAACTTAATTACTCGTTTGTGGGATTTCCGGTCTTTAGAAATATTTTCAAAAATCGGAGGAAAATTGTAATTTTACAGAAACCTTTGTTATTTTTTGCTCTTTTGGATGCATTTTATAACACTCAAATAGATAAAATAGAACAATTTGAGAACAGTTGATGGAATTCCATACGATTAACATTAATTTTACGAAATCAAAATGGCCGGTAGACGGAAGCCTTAAAGAAACGTCTGCGTTTCCAAGATAAGCGTGAATTGGAATTTTTCTACTATGACACAAAAGTTAAAGTAATATGCTTGATATGTAATAATGGTATAAGTGCACCAAAGTTATTTAACTTTAAACGTCACTATGAACAACGGAAGCACACAATACAAATCACAAGAAATGTACTTTTTCTATTACTTCCTCTCTTCTTCTGAAGGTAAATAATAAAAAGAAAAAAAATCATTTAAAATATGAAACACAAATATCTCTACATAAAATCACACATTTACAGTTTGGTAAAGAAGAAATATTAAATAAGACATAGTAATTTGATCTATGTTTCTGAAAAAATAACAAGTTTCAGTTATCATTAAGAGTTAAAATGAGGAGTAAAAACATATTAACACAAATTTTAAAATATTATATCATTAATAAATGCTTATTATTTATTTAAAAACCCTAATAAACTATAATAAATCCACATTTTTATATTCCTTTGAGCATCGATATTAAAAATCTATAGTTTAAAGTATAGTTATTTTTTATATATATTAACTATATAAAAAAATACGACAACTCGTAATTTGAATTACGAATCAAACCTTATTACTTTATAATATGAATTTACAGCTTTTATTACTTTTCTTGCAGCTTTTATTACTATTTTTATTACTTATTTGATAAGGATAATAATACACGCAAAAACAAATACAAAATTTAAAGGATACATAGCCTAAAAGAAGAAATTTGCTATTTAAAAAATTATGCTGTATAGCTGGAAATTTGCAGTACCTATGTAATTTATATGAATTGATAGCATTGTGATGAGGAGAATATTGTTATTATTTATAAATCTTTTCGGTATAGGCTTCCATTTCAATGCTGTCGAAAGAAAAAAATACATAAACGTTTCATAAAAGAATATAATAAAAAAGAATGAATTGGTAATGTCAATAGCAATCAATGTGGACATATTAATATTGTTAGATAATGTAATTAATTCTTATATAGTAGTAATTGTATTACTTTCAAATAACATTAAATTACTTTCTTTAAATTAGGAAATTCTTTTGAGTCTCGATGTAAATACTTTAACAGTATTTGGAAGCAATTAATTTCTATGTTTACTTTTAAGTCTTATTTTTTCTCACACTCATTTTCACGCAGAAAATAAGTTTTAGAGTTTTAGTTACAAACATGAAGGTTTTTTTAAAGGGATAGATACTTGCCATACTTCGTTAAAATCCAGCGCTTAAATTTTATGAGATTCATTGACATATAATGCATCCAATCATTGTTTCGGTTTATTTATTTTTTAATTTTAGTTTTTATTAACGTCGCAATAAAAGCAACACGAGGGCTATTGGCGACGTACCTCGTAATTTTGAACTTCGGTAAAGTAACGAGGATGATACCTGAGCTGGCACCACCCTCTCCTAACTTCCACACCACACCAACGGGAGGACTTTGAACCCCGACAGATTTAACGTGCATCAGCCCCGGCTACATGGTGGGTCTATGGCAGCTAAGGATCGAACCGGCGACCGAACGAAAATCGCCGGTCACGAATCCGAAACCATGACCACTAGGCTACCGGGGCCACCTCTTTGTTTTGGAAAGAAATATTGAATTCCTTGCGAAATTCTATTACAAACTGTCAAAATATATTTTAAAGTAAAGAGAGATGCATTTAGCATAGAATATTTTCTGAAATAATAAAGAGGAATTCATGAAGAGAATTGATTGTGATCTATTTCCTTCGTTACTTAGCTCCACAGGTTATCTTAAAGTCTAATTCAATAGTCAATAAGCTTAGAACTCCAGTTGAAGATACGCCAGAGAAAGACTACACAGTTTATTAGCTATTAACACAGAATATGACAGATCACATTCTCTCTGTCTTTCGAATCCCTCTTAAAACAGTCAATCCTAATTTACATTACAATAATGAAATCTTAGCTTACAAAATCACTCGTTCCGATTCACACATTTCTTGTTTGTAACAGGTTCAACTCTGTTTCTCTAACTAAGAGTCGCATCTAGTTAAATTCAATTCCAATGATTCTTAATGATGATTCAATCCAATGTACAAATATTTATCAGGTTGTTGTTACCATCTTTCTCCCTTTTCCTTTTAATTCTATTTCGCTTACATATCACAATTTTTAATTCAATTCATAGCACATCTAAACTTCATCTAAATTAATTAATCACTTTTCATTTTTGTTGGCAAGGGATTGTTAATTTATGCAATTCAAATTGTCAAAATGTCTTCTAGGTTAGTCAAGAGAAAATCGCGAATAGCTCAACGCTACATGTTTAAAATTTTATAATTAAAGTGATATAAGTTTGAAGCATTGAATCGTATTGCATGATGGTGTATTTATATGAAAAAGTTTTAAACTTCAACCCGAGAAAAATATTATAGTAGGTGCTCTTTAATCCAGAATTCGAGGAATTGGTACTTTATACAATTCAGCACCGATTCGAGTCATTTGCTTTTGAATTTTTTTAGAGTTGAGTGGAGTATTTGTTGAACTTGACGCAAAGATACCAAAGACGTGACTTTGAATTTTGCCGAATCTAATAAAAAATTCAATTTAGCAGAACTTATACATTCGTACATGATTCTTCACGAATTTTTGAAGAACTCTGACTCACGGAAGCAACGTGAAATCAGACTGTTTTAAAAAGTATCGATCAAGTGTATTTTTTTACTGAAAACTTGTTTAAACTGTTATTGTACCGTTTTAATTTTTCTTTTTTGCTGCATTTGTCATCATGGCAAGGATATTAAATTAAATTAATGCTTAATGTTTGAATTTAATATTGTGGTTGCTAGAATAACGTACACTTTACTTGATTTTTATATTACGTAAACTGCTGTTTGTAGAAAATGCAACACCATGAAGGAATCATCAGAATCAAATGAAATTCGCAGCAAATGTCAATTATAGGATATTATGCAAATTAATAAAGTTTCAGAGCCATCGCGCGTGCGCGGCGCGCGCAGCGCCCTCTGAATTGATGCTGAAAGCGTATAAATAAAGTGCTGTAGCGGGACGTTGAAAAAAGTCTATGATTATTTGTTAGTGGCAAACGTTTAGTGAGACCTGAGTATGCCTCCACGACGGAAGAATAAGAAATTCAAGCAACTTACGGAGTTTGAACGAGGGAGGATAATCGGCCTTCGAGAAGGAGGATTTTCCTATCGCGCAATAGCAGCTCGTATGCAGCGGAACAGTTCCACAGTGATGCGAGTTTGGAAGCAGTGGACCGACGAGCACCGAACAACTCGAAAAACAGGCACTGGACGACAGAAGGTGACGTCAGAGCGCGATGATCGACACCTGCTCCGCATGGCGGTGAATGATCGCACAGCTTCCTCCAGGCAGCTGGCAGCACGTTGGTCTACTGCTACAGGTGTACAATTGTCGGCTTCGTCAATTCGTCGTCGTCTGCTGCGCCGTGGATTGCGTGCAAGGGTGCCTTTATACAGGATTCCCCTCACGGCGAATCATCGACGGCTGCGTCGGCAGTGGGCTCTTGAGCACAGAGACAGGCGAACTGATTGGCACCAAGTTGTCTTTTCAGATGAATCACGCTTCAATTTGTGGACCCATGATGGCCGTGTTCGTGTTAGACGTTATGCCGGTCAACGCTGCCTTCCTGAGTGTATTATTGAACGACATAGTGGTCGAACACCCGGAGTTATGGTCTGGGGTGCGATTTCGTATCATGGACGATCCAATTTGATACGAATTGAGGGTAATCTCAATAGCAACAGGTACGTCCGTGAAGTGCTACAGCCCGAAGTCGTTCCTTTCCTTCAAGGCATCCCTGGAGCTATCTTTCAGCAGGATAATGCACGCCCACATGTTGCGCGGACTGTTCGAGACTTCTGTTCAGCACAACGCATGCAACTTCTTCCTTGGCCTGCTTATTCACCGGATATGTCGCCTATTGAGCACGTGTGGGATATGGTTGGTCGGCGTCTCGCTCGTGATCCGCGTCCTGCAGTTTCCAAAGACGAACTTTGGTTGCGCATACAAGCGATATGGAATTTTCTTCCTCAAGCAGATATTCAACATCTGTTTGACTCCATGCCACGTCGTATAGCAGCACTTATTGCAGCGCATGGTGGCTGCACCAAATACTGATTTCGGACGCTTAATTTGTTTCTTTTGTTTTGAAAATTTCATCATTTATTTGTATCAGTACAAGTCGTTTCTGCATTAAATTTCATTTGATTCTGATGATTCTTTCATGGTGTTGCATTTTCTACAAACAGCAGTATATATAGGTTCAAAATATCTTTAAGCACATTTAATAGATGTTTGAATCATTCAAATTTTCATATACAGTGATTTGTGTGTGCTTTTTGTATCCCCGTTAAAGCTTCATTGACACTTGCTAGTCTGACTAAATCACTAACTTGCCACAGCCGTAGTCCTGAACATTAAAGAACATATATTGTATTTTGTATCCGAAATTGGCACGCAAACAATATGGATTTAGAAACAAAGAAAGCAACTATTAGTAATAGCAATAGCTGTTTTGATGGTCTTCCTTCATTATATATAACTATTAATTATTTATTAGGCTTCATATATAATTATTTATTAACTATTAACTATATAACTATTAATTATTTATTAGACAATTTAATTAGACTTTATCTCAAAGTCTAATTAATTAGTCAATAAGCTCAAAACTCCAATATGAGATACGTAAAAGAAGGATGACACATATCATCATCTAACGGAAAATATGCAAGATCGCTCTCTCTCTCTTGGATCCTCTTAACTCACTTAATACTACAAATAGTAAAGTCTTAGTTTACCAAATTCCTCTTTCAAATTCACACATTTCTCTATTACAGCGGATTCGACTCTTATTATTCTTATCAGTAGTCACGTCCAACTACTTTCTACATGAACAATTAATTACGATGTCTGTCCAATCTACAACATCTAGCAACTTGTGGTTATTCTTTACCTCTCTTTCCTTTCCTTTCTTTTTGACATATATATCACTCTGATTCTAATTCAATTTACTACATTTCTTCCTCTAATTTACTGAATCACGTTTTATTTTGTTAGCAAGTTATAATTGTATGAAATTCAAATTACCAAAAAGGTTCCCGATGTTTGTGAAAAGAAAATAACAAGTAGTCCAAGGTCACAAAGTTGATATTTATTTTCTAATCAATAGAAGAACAACAGTTATGCAATACAAAGCAATCCCAAAAACAATTGTTACTAATTCCTCAGAGATACGAACCTGAACACGGAAGAAATCAGGATATCTTTGAAATGAAACCTTGAGAAATTACACACACACACACACAATTTTTTTGAGTGATACAAATAGCTTAAAATAAAATACATAATTATATAAAATTGAATAGAAAGAGACGAAAATAAGCCATTTATTCAAACTTATACTTGTTGAAAGGATTTTAATGCTTCTCTAATATGTGCAAAAAGAGATGATTATGGTCGTTATTGGTAATTATTAAGTCATAAATATCAAATATTTAAATATATCACACACTCTCTTGAAATTTTTCGACATCGTTACTGCAGATTTTCGAAACCTTCAAAACACGTTTAGGGGGGATTTGTAATTATGTGGAATAACAGATCATTTGCAGCTACTTCAATTATTGATCATTCTGATTTATTACTTTTGAAGTTAATGATATGTTGGTCATACATCAAAGCGGAAATTAAATAACTCGAGTATAATTTTGAAATAAATGGCTCGATATTAATATGCTAATGCTTATTATTGCTATTTATATTTGAATTAAGGATTAGGATCTTATTTTGGATGTACAGCTTTCTCAAGATTTTATTCAATGTATTTTACTGGTGCCACATCTCATATTTCCTTCCAAGGCGTAAACAATTCAATGGGTGACGTTGTGTTAAATCCATCTGATATATCCATTACTAATACTGACATAATTTTCAATAAATGATGATAAAGTAAGGAATAAAAAAAATCAGAATATTTGCTGATCAGCCTTCTTATCTTATAACGATCTCCTTATTACTTTTGAATTCTGGAAACAGAAAATTCCATATATATATTATAAATTTCAGAGCGAGAGATGAATTACGATTTGTTGTTTTTGGTACATGGAATGATACATCGCTCACAATTATCGAGACAATTGAAATTCGACGATTATCTTTTTATCTTGACATAATTTTAAAACTTTGATATATAGTAGTTATAAAACTAAAACAGACAGAGATTATAAATTATTATTATATTATTTTTATTATTATTATTAAATATATTTATAAAATTTATTCGTGTATTCAACGCTACCCTTTGTTTCATATTTTAAGTAGTATACATACTTGTAATAATCTTTTCATAATATATATTTAAAGAGTTAATAATCAACACATTCACTAATAAATTTAAACTAGTCAATAACTGAATTTGAGTTTATAAGGATATCGAAGTAATCAAAATACTGTATATTTCTAATTATTAATTTAAGATTTAATGAGATTAGCCACATCGCTGTCGGTGTAAGTGCAAGAGGTACTCTCATCGTATTCCGGTAAGCGTATTTTTTGATAGAATACAGAAGTTGTTAGAACTTGCCGTTTGTAACTTTACTGTGGAGAGCATCTCCTTATTTTTGAGAATTAATAAAAACCATTTAGGATATAATCGACTATTTTAATGAATTTTTCTGTTCTTGAACTTAAGTTGATACTTAGATTTTATAATTAGAACAACATTTAAAATGACGGACGAGGCAGGTAATAGGATACTGCCACAACGTTTTAGTCTTTGGGAGAGATTTTTAATTCCACCAATCATAATGAAGCTCCGAAGGATAAGTTGGTGGGAAAAGTGCAACGTATCCACACTATACTCTGTGAATAATAATTGAACAAAATCATGCCTTGGTATTAATTTTGAAATACATTCATTATGCAGTTCAATAATTATGCACATTAAAGAATTAACTGTAAAGTGGATAAATAGTATTCCCTTTGTCCCATAACAAGAGTAGCAAGTGGATATTTAAACTGGAATTATTGGCGAATGCAAATGTAAGTTATGATGTAGTGCAGAATTGCAAAGCCAAAAAAATCAATGTTTCATGACATCTGTCAGTTATTTCGACACATCTTTCAATTTTTTGGTTAGTTTAATTATCGCAAGTTATAACTATTTTTCTAATTTCATTCGCTGATCGAAAGAAGTTATTTTATTTCAGTCGAATATCAACCTATTGTAAAAGTAAATTGAAAAAATAAAACAGTTTTCAAGCAAAGAACGAGTTGAAATTGTCCAGTTCTTGATACATCAAAGGAGAAAAGAAGCTTTTCAAAACTGTGGAATTACATCAGCAGCAAAACATTTTAAGTGCAGTAGAAACATGCTTCCGAAAATAATTGTTAAAGTAAATCTTATGCTTATGTTGATTCTTTCAAAAATTAAAACTATGGACATGCATACGAAGATTATGGAGAAAAACTTGAAAAACTTGAAACTTGATATTCCTCATAGCACATGAGGCACCGTAAGATCGGCAACTCACACTATTGTAGTTCCCAAATCTACGTTACTCCGAATTTTGAAAAAAGGAAAATCAATACCAAAATCACCACCAAAAATCACCACCAAACCCATTTTTTACAGAAAAGAATCAGAATGTTCATGTAAATTTTGTCTGTTAAAAGTACTTCCTGACCTACAAGTTTAAAATGTATTAACGAAGTTATTGAAAATTCCAGAAACTGTTTCAACAATCAGATTAAAAAATAGGGGTAATATTTTTAATTTATTGTTTTATTTAACTTAGTTTTTTGATAATAAATGTTGCATTCTATATTTATTTTTCTTTTGCTACTATTATTATATGAGACAAATTAAACTCATCAACTGCTATTGTTAAAATAGGGCAGAAGTAGTATGATTTATGAAACTTCTTTCGATATCTGACTGCAGTTTTATAAAAGAAGGGATACATCTTATGAATACGAAATATCTCTCCCTCATTCCAATAAAATAAATAAGTGTTATAACTAATCAGCAAATTTAACTTCTGAAAACTAACTTATATTTAGAAATATCTTCAATGTTAAATGTTATATTATAGTTTATGTTCCTGTAATAGTTTATTACATAATAATAGTAGCAAGTCAAGGTGGCTATTTAGATAATTGTTTATTTTGAAAACATATTTTCAATATCAATTAGATTTCCTTGCTTACTTAAATTTCTTTTCTATTTTTCTGAGTAACACAGATGATAAGAATTCTCTTCCAGAGTAATCGTAACCGCTCAGGTAGTCGAGTTTTCGCCATACCGAGCTCATGGCCGGTGCTCTTTCTGTCAAATCACGAGTTCGAGTCCTGTTGTCCTTAAATACTTATTGGTCTTGAGGATGTTAAATTTGACAAAGCGATATCTTCAACAAAGCATGGTGTTAAAATTTGTAGAATAGAGCTCTAGCTCAGGTGTCAACTTCGTCACCCGATCGAGGTTCAAAATTACGAGGTCATTCTCCGATAGCCTTCGTGATGCTTCTAAATGCGCTGTGAATAGAATAAAATCAAAATCCAATAATAGTAAGGGAGAAGAATTGCGTAGTTTTTATTAGATATGCAATAATTAAGTTTTAAGTTGAAACGGAAATATAGATGATTTGAGGTAAATGATCTTGTTTTGGCAAGATATAAATTAAAACTCCTCGTAGGGTTGAAAAAATGTAAGAAAAAGTCTAAGTGTAGATTTTTTTTCTTTTTATGATGGAAAGAGAAAATGAAGTTAACCCACTGAATGAAATATTACTCAATCTACTAAAGATGTAATCTAAAAAGTACTTCTATATATTTTAATAATTTGGTACTTTAATTTTAAAATAAGTTCATTAAGAAATAACAAATATGTTTGGGTTAATATTTAAAACAATAGCCTATTTATTATGCATATTCAAAGTTATATTAAAAAAAATTTAATCAGAGAATGAGATGTATTGAAATTTATATAGATTCTGAAACGTTAATGGAGCTTTCAACCCTTAATATTAATGGAGCCGTTTTAAAATTCTTTTGAAAAAGAAAATTGAAGAGAATTATATTAAAAAATTTATGAATAGAATTAATGCAAAGGAGAACTCAAAAGAAAAGATTTCATATAAAATGTCACACGTAAAACACAATTGAATCAGCTAAATATGTTTAATACTAACATAAAAGGGCTCGCAAGGAATCCATCGTCTGTTATTTCCTAAGAACCCATTATTAATAATTCTCATGTTTTCGCACATTTAAAATACTGTATTCAGTGTGAAATAGAAGCATTATATAGTAATGTAAGAACATATTTTTATAATAATATATTTTCATAAGGAAACCTATAAAATAAGTTAGCTGACATATATCAAAATATTTTGAGCAGAATTACAATTTTTTTTGTCTAATTACGTTACTCCGTAGTAGAAAAGTGAAGAATTTTATTACCCTTGTACAACAGGGGACAAAAGAAACAAATAAAAACTGAGTTAAAAATGTTTACATATTAATATATATCTTCTATTTAAATGACTATGAATATTTAAGTAAATGAGACTTTCTGATATGTAATACCCCCTAGTACATGAAGAATTGATGACATTTGGTATTTTAATCGTAATTCTTATAGATGTTTAGGAGGAAATATTATTATAAAAATACTTGTAATAATGATATGTCACATTATAAATACCACATAATTAGAGGATTTTGCAATGTCTAAATTTCGTTCCTGACATTTCGACTTAAAAATACATAAAATTTTAGTGCAGATATTTATCGCTACAAACTTAAAAGAACACAACAAAACTCCGTAAGACTATTATTCTGGCAGGATATAACTTTGTTCTTTCATAATAAAATAAATAATTTCTTAGTCTCACTGAAAAACACTTTGGAATAATATTTTTGAAAAGGGAAATTTTATTTTAAATGTGTTAACATTTTTAAAAGAATTTTTACTTGCAACAGAAATTGAAAAATGTCTGAAAACTAAAGATAATAGCTTCTAGGCAATTAAAATAATTTAATAGTCAGAGACTTATTAAAAGACTAACAAACTTCAAAAACGCTCACTTTTTAGAAAGCATATCTGGAAGTTCTCAATAAGGTTGAAATTCACATAGCTCTTAATGGAAGCTTTTAAATTGGCTTCCAAAGGTAACATCCTTGTAAGACTATCATTAAAATAGCCTCTACGAGAAAAGGCTGTATAAATCTAGTCTAACATTCATCAGGCTAAATGTTTTGAATAAGGCTAATAAATAGGTAGTAAAATAAAATGACACACAAAATTTCTACGAAAATATTTATTTAAAATAAAAATAAGTTAAAAAAATTTCCTTTTAATCAAATAATTCTTAGTGGAGGAGAGCTTTTCCAAGTCCCAATCCATAGCCAAGTCCTAGAGGCGCACCATAAGCGAGACCAGCGGGGGCTGCAAGACCAAGAGCGGCTCCATGACTGATAACACCACCATAAGCGACTGGAGCGGCGAGAGCCAAAGGAGCTACTGGGGCAGCAAGAGCAGGGGCGGCGAGAGCCAAGGGAGCAGCAATGGCAGCAGCTGCTGGAGCAACGTGGTTGACTACAGGAGCGACGGGTCCGGCGTAAGGGCTGGCGATGAGGGCGGCAGCAGGGGCGCTGGCGGCGGTTCCGGGTTCGTTGGTCTTGACGGAGGCTCGAAATCCAAGACCATCAGCAACGTAGTCAACTCGTCGGGCCCTTCCGTCAATGTCAGCAATGGTGTAGGATCCCTTCTTGTTTCCATGGGCGTCTCCTACTTCGGATCGGGAGTTGGCTGCGCCGAGTCCGTCCTTGATGTCGTATCCGAAAGCGTAGTTTCCAAGAGCCTAACAAAATGTACAGTCATCAGAATATTGTCAACAATTTATAGATTTAATGTGAAATATATTTGATTTTTTGACTGGTAAATATGTATAGTATGAGAAAAATTTGACTTACATCTTGAGATCGGGCGCTGGTACTGACTCCAGTGCTGACCAGAGCACCATGTCCCAAAAGAGCGCTGGCGTTGACTGCTGTAAGAGCAGCGAAGAGGATGGTAACCTGAAAAGAAATAATGCAACTTAAATTTTTTTTTACCTACTTAAAATAACATTTTTTAATTAATGACAACTAAAAGGTTATGAACTATAAACTAGTTTGATCTTATAAATTTTTCTAATTTTAAATAATGTGGGAAAAGAATTGTAAAGTAAGTATAAAATAAAAAAAAATATGATTAGCATATCTCTTATATATAGTTGTTGTTATAGAGTTGTTGATATTACTTTTAATTCATATTTTTTGCACAAAAGGAAAAGATATTTCTGCATAACAATGGAATTAAATGTTTTTATTAAGCACTCCAATGTTGTTTACATTGATTTTAACTATTTTAAAGGGCTTAAAGATATTTTCTTTAACTCTTAAAAATACAATTGCTATTAAATATAAATGAGCCTTTTTTCGTTTAATATAAAAGGCTAAAACTTCATTTCATGCTTAAGTCTTAAAAGTAGTTTAAAGTATTTTTAAATCATAATATGGCGTAATATATATGGGTTTTTTCCTGCTAAAATATTTATTCACAAAAATGAATTATTAATGAACTTATAACACTAACAAAAAATAATTTTATTTTATATGGTATTTTAATTGATTTTTTTAAAGTGATTCGCTATCAAAAAATTTCAGATCATTAATTGAATTGAATTGAATTGAATTCTTGAATTTCCAAACATTCGTGAATTAAATTTAGGTTGTTCTTCTCTTATTAAGAGTTAAGTTTTTCAAGTTAAATTAATTTTTTCTACATTTGACATCTTTTATATTATTTTAAAAGCTTAGTAAATTGTCTTGTTTAAACTCATTTCCTTTCTAATAGATTACTTCTTTTCCAAAATTGCAGAGTTCATATTTTCATTTTAATTCAGTTACTTAAACATTAAGAAATGAAAGTTTAGTTTGAAAACAAAAATATTTATTGATTTATTTTAAGTATTTTAAGGTTATGTAATTTATAAATTTTAAGACATTTGACTTCTTCAATGGAAATTCATTCATCATAGTTGGAACTTTTGATGTAACTATTTTTGGAGTGTTTAACGGTTAGCGAATGATGGAAAAATCAAGATTTGCTTTAAAAAAGTGTGTTATTTTATTTGTTTTGTATTTAAAGTAATTACCATGCTTGTATTATATTATCACATAGTTACAGAAAAATAAAGATTTTGCTGCTTAGTTACAAAGAAAAATACTTTTCAAACAAATTTATTTTTACTTTGTTTGAGCTTAAGTTCTGTTTTATCATTGCAAATTTTTAGAACACCTCTCTTCCAGGTTGCATGTTTTAAATATTCCTTTTTAGATAGTTATTTAAACATTATGACAATTCAAGTTAATTTTTTTCAAGAAATACAAAAACCATTGCTATAAGTATCTTTTACTATTAATGTTATATTTAATAAATCTAATGCTCTCAGTATTAGGTTATTTATAATTTGGTTCGAAAATTAAGCTCAAGCAATTAACTTTAGATAATGAAAAGAAGAAATTTTTCTAAAGTTTTCAACATTCCTAAAAAATAAATATATATACCGTTTCGTTCTGAGATAAATCATCTATTACTATAAATTTAAAACGTACAAATACTGAAATAAGTTACTCACCTTAGCGATCATGTTGAAATTTGGAAGATAGTTCCTCAAGTGTTTGAGAATTGATGTGATGTTCCAGACACAGCTTTCTCTTATATACTAAACATTACAAGGTAATCAACATGAAAAAAAAATGTAGTTTATTAGCTATAAATGCGTATGAATCTGTATACGACAGCCACACCCATATATAAAGATAATCAGAGTTTTGCATTCATTAATAATCATAAGATCATGTAATTAGCAATATTTATAGTTTAATCATCGCAAAGAATGTTTATTATTATTTTTTATTTATAAGTAATCTGTGAGATTAAATATTGGGGAAAATGTGAGATATTTTTTTGTCATTCTTCATGATAATTATTTTTTTTTTTTCTTTATAGTATTGCTCACTTTTTTAATCATTAATTGCTGATTGATAATATTTAGCCTTCAGATGGAAAAGCATTTTTTTTAAAGTTCTTAATCATTTTAGAACAATTAAAAAATGAATGCACATTTCAATTTAATGAAAAAACAGTAAAAATGCATGCTATTAAATAAATAACCAAACTTTAACGAAATATAGCAGATATTAAAGGAAGTTGATCAAATGAAGAGGAAAATTAAAACTTGTTCAACACTTTTGTAGATTAAAAACTTTTTGTGTCTGAGTTTTTGTGCATCGAAAAATATCACGTACGTAAGAAATATCATGTCTCTATATTATAAAAATTAATCTACCCAGAGATCTAAAGGTTCAATTGAAATAAAAACATAATCAGCAAATGAACAATCATTATTAAAATGCTGCTTTTTAATTATATGTAAAATGTTAGCTTTAATTCGAATAAAAAATATCTTCAATAATTAAATTCTATACATTTGGTGCATGAATTCTTTTTCTTTGCATGAGTTTTTATAAAGATTTTTAATAAGGTTTAAGCAAATATTAAATTATTTCGTTTCAATAACACACATCGAATTTCATTTGGCTATTCTGCTGCTTTTCACATAAAAATGTGATGTATTCATTGTTTATTAACGTCTCATATAGAAGCAATATGAGACTATTACTGACGACGGTTTTTGTAAATTTAAACCTCTGACACGTGACAAAAACGGTACGTCAGCTGACACTTCTCTATCCAAACTTCTATACCACACCAACAGGAGGACTTAGAATCCCAGCAAATTCAACGTGCTTCAGCCTCCCTCCAAGGAAAGTCTTTAGTAGAATAAGGACTCTAACCCATGACTCAACGAAACAATATCAGCCTCGAGTTCACAACTAAGACAACTAGGCTACTCCACCCATATGAAAATGTGATTACTACATATTACCATTCATTAAATTGAATTGTTTTTGAAACTCTAATTCATAAAGTTATTAAAAATTCCCAAGTTTTTATTTGATAGAAAAGAATTACCAGTCAAATGTGGGATATACGAGGTGGTATCGGGATGTTTTGATGATTCAGAACTATTCTAGAAATCTGTAGATAAAAGTAATTCTGTGTAATAGCTAGTACTTATGTATATAATGTTGTATATTATAGCTTTTAATGCTGATTTGTTTGGTATCAGGAAGCCATCGAATGAAATAATCCACAGCATGGGGAAGATAAAGTGTAATCTACTGAGTTATACAATGATAGTTTCAAAAGGTCTAGAAACGCTAGAAGAATTGAATAATTCTGGATGGTAACTATGTAAAAAGAACAATAAATAAAAATTAAATCTCTATCTCTATTAAGTTTTAGAAATAATTCAAACTTTACGATGCCTCGTATCAATAATCAAAACTTTTGGAAACTGTGTTGTTTCAATCTAATGCTTCGTGATATCAAAATAATTCGAGATAAAAACCAACGTTTTTAAAAACAACATTTTTATATGATGGCAAAGTTTATAAAAAGATTATTTGGTGGTATTTGCCAATGTCTAAATATTGCATTGTTAGGCGAGTAAGAACGATTCCCAAAGTTTCAGAGCTTTAACTTGATGGGAAGTTGGTTATATTAACGATCGAAAATTTGCTGACACACTGATACGCAGACAAACAGACACCAAATGAAATACATAACAACTTTGTAATAATCAATATCAATAGTGATAATGTGCAACATTATGTACATAAGGATAAATTAGTATGCAGAATAAATTTTATCCAGGTATCTTGGTTATTTCTTATTAATTATTAACACTTCACGATAGCCCCTCTTATTTATTGGATGATATTTCAGCTGTATAATGAGTGTTTGCGATAATTAAGAGAGTTTCTTAATACCGTAACGAAGGATTAAAGGTAAAGTAAGATATAAATCGTAAAATGTAATCATACTGGAATATTATAAGCATCAATACATAAATAAATACACTGTGTTAATGAAATACGATTATAATCCCAGAACTGTTCTATAAATAATGTATTTTTAAATTTTTTTCCTTTGAAAAATTTTAATATTTTAAAATAGTAATCCTTATCCATGACTTTGCTCTAAGATAAACTTATTACGAAAAACATATTAAAACATATCTGTAAGACTTATACTACAAAAAATTTAAGCTCTTTTTGTCTCCTCTTTTATCGCTATAATGTTTAAGCAAACTCTGAGAATCATAGACTTATTGATTTCATCACACTATTCTGCAGAAAATAATTGCGTTGAACCTATATACATTGAAAAGAGGATATTAAATTATGTAATTTTTCATAAGTATGAAACTATTTAGTACTCAATTCATTTTTTTCTGAGAAAGTATATGGCTTATTATACGATATTCTCATTCTTTACAAAAACTGAAAATGCTTCGTATGAAAAATCATAGTAAATTGTTTTGTTCCTTAAGCTAATCCCTTTTCATTTTCAAACATTTTAATCATTCATGCTTGTCTAAAATTACAATGAAACTCTGAATGATATCATTAATTAATATCCAATTAATACTTCTAGCTCCAAAACTGGAGTTTATCAGTAAAATGAATTTTTGATTAATCAGAAAAGTTTCTAGAACAGAGTTTTCAAAGGAATTTTGACAATCATCGTATATTCCTTACTATGTGCAGATTACTGGAAAATAATTTGATGTAAATAATATCAACGCACATTATTTACACCAAATATATCCCATAGTTAAATGTTTTAACAAAACAATTGAAATGAATGAAGCACAAATTAAATTGTAAAATAAACACTTATTGAAGTAAGTTTTAATGTGAGAGATAAGCATATATTAGCTTACATATAGCTCATTTGAAAGGAATTGGCATGATCTAATTTCAAAAATGTGCTTAACTTGTGATAACTAGACTGATATGATATGAATGAATTGAAAAATGTGATCAGTTATGATGCGTGTGCAGATTACCAGAAATTAATTTAACCTGGAATGTTTACTAATTAAAAATACCACGTCACTTACTAGTTATTCTAATTTGATTGCAGGGATAATCGAAACTTCAAACCCGTTTTCGGCACTTTGTAACGAAGTAGAATTACAAGTCATTTGCAAATATATTACTTTTCATTCATTTTGTTTTTAGATTTTTTTCACTTCCTCCTTTCGCCTATAGTCCCCGTGTTTGCTTCTAGAGCGACGTTAATAAAATCAATCAATGATACATTGGAGTCCTATTTTAAAGCGGGAATGTGGGATATGTTTCTTTTTCTTTTTTTCTACAGCTGTAGCGTAATTATTGTTTTGAAAAATCATGTACTTTGCTGTTTTAACTTAACTTATTATAATAAAAATTACTTATTTTTCTTTTTTCCCAATAATATGATGCCGTAGAAAATCTTCAAGATTGTAAGCATGAATATAATAAGTTTGTATCTTTTTTTCAACTTGAAAATGGAATGCATATAATCTCATGTATGAGAAACTGTAATATTACAATAGCAACGAATCTTACATATGAATAAAACACTTAAAATTAGTATCACAGTAAAAAAGGTATGACGCAAATGAAGTAAATAAAAATAATAAAAAGAAACTTTCATAATCGACCACTGACAAAATTTTACAGCATCACTAATCTAAAACAATTACGTATAAATCATATTTTGCCTGAGTCTTTGTGTTAAGGGTTTCGTTTCAACTGCCGTCTAAAAATATATTTGTTGTCACTACATTGATCGTTAAGATACTATATCGATAAATTGAAGATATTTTCTCTAGCTCATAATTTAAAAAATATGCTTTTGAACGTTCCAACGATCCATTTTTAAATATATGGTTTCGTTATTGAATAAACATGTTGCAAATTGGATTTTTATCTTATATCCAGTAATGAGACTCGCATATTTTTCACCTGTTTGTCAAACAAGATAACTGATTCATTGCTAAGGTAAATGGTCTGGTTGTTAAAATGACACATGTTATAGCTAACTTCCTTCGTATAAATTCGAAGGCTTGGTTAAATTCACTCTGTTCTGCTGTAATCGTGAAGGCGAAGCTACGTCTCTTACATTATCCATTTTATAATGTAAAAATCTATTTGATATTTATGGCATCTCTTTCTCATAAAAATGAATGAATAATCTTAATTGGTAAAGGTGTTTATATATATACACACATATAGAAGGATGTAAAAAGTATTAATGTCTGCTCTTAAATAAGGTCATGATATCATAAGAAAAATGATTAATCTGAATTTCATTAAAAAAAAAAAGAACTATGTTGCCACAATGTCTGAGAGTGATACTACAAGCGTTTGCTTGTAGAGGGAGGTATAGTAAAACCATGCGTAAAGGAGATTTTTGCGTGACTGAGCCGCATGCTCACGAAGTTCGACAGTTTATTGATGAAACGTATATGATGTATAGACTTAATTGACTGTAATAAGATCCTTTGAGCTATTTATTAATCCTAATTAATATAGTAAAAACGAATTCAAAAAATGAAATTAAAATCTTGTACAATTTTTGTACAAACAAGTGTTTCATACATTAAAGTACAATTTAATCTATTTTTTTATATACTTTTTAAGAATGATACTTTTACCATTAATTTGAAATTGTTTCGTTACGTTAAAAAACTTTTGATTTTAATTTTTAACGAGGATTATTAAACTCATTCTTAATTTTAATACTTATAACAACTTTGTTAATTGTTATGAAGCGAAACGTCAATTAAAAAACAAGCAGATTATTTTATTTGGTATTTTCAAAATGCGTTCACCTGCTATATAAGACAACAATAAATTTTATATAGTGACATGCATTCAAGGATTATAGAAATAAAAGCTTTTAATACATGTGAAATTAAAGATAAATAAACTGAAATTGAAAGCCTCGTACATCATTAATTATTGGTCCTGACAGACTCATTCTCACTCTCATTAGATTGATTGATTATTTATTAACGTCACATTGAGAAGCAACACAAAAGATTTCGAACTTCGGTTGAGGATGATATCTGAGCTGACCCTCTTTTTCCAAGCTTCCCTAACCTGCCAAAGGGAGGACTTGGAGACTCATCATTTAATATGAATCAGCTCGCTACACTGGGGAAAAGGGTTCTTTAGTGCCATCCAAACTCGAATTCATCACTCAAATGACACAACTCCAATCGCGAGTGCACAGCTTTGCCAACTAGGTTACCACAGCTCATTAGAAAGATAACCTGATTCAAACGATATATGATAATGTAACCATGAATAATAAATTCTTCCGATTATTATTTTATTATATATTTAAGGCTCTCAACATTGTAGTTTGACTATAGAAACAAGAAGCTCCATAGCTCATTTAATGGTGATAATGATTCATTGTTTTCGAAAATGTCATTTGGACATTTAATGGAAAGGCTTTCTAATAATCGTTGACACATTTGAAATTGGTTGAGTGCATGTCGAATTTAAAATTATTTAAAGGCTGGTCTTGATGGATATAGTAAATAAATTGGCATGAGTTATAAAAAAAATTAAAGTAAAGGAAGAGATTCTTCTTTTTCTTAAAAAAAATAAATTATTATCGTATTTTTGTGATTAAAGGAGAAAATAGAATTTATTTACTGAGAGAAATTTACCTCAATCTCATGTAGTTTCAATGATAAAAAGATCCTTAGTCGCAAAAATCAGAAGTGCGACTTAATTTCAAAATGTGTAATAAAATAATTGAATGTTTTTAAATTATTAATATATGATTTCATTATTTTTTTTTTGAAATTTTAATCAAACATTTTAGTATGTAACAACTAGTTGAAATTGAATCTAATATAAAATTTGAAAAATACTTCTTAGCTGAACAAAGCGTATTAAATTTCTTATTATATCTTAATAACATTAACATTTTTAGAAATATTTTCACTACCGAATGAATAAGTTAACTGTCATCTGTCAGATATACACTTAAACGGTATTCTTCTTTTTTTTTTAAATAAAAATAATTGTATCTACAACAATAGTAGAAAAATCCATAATTGCAGTCGTTGGTTTCAGAAAAGATTTTAATTTGAACATTACCTAAGTTTCGGTAGAAGTTTATAAAAATATTACAAGTACAATTTAAACAGTCATTTAAAAAGGTGTTTTGAATAGACAAACTATAAAAATTTCTCAACCGCGTGATAAACGTTTAATCAGTTTTACAATAGAAAAGCATTAAATAAACAATTGAAAAAGAAGAAAATGCAAATATTAATATAATCAATATATATATATATAACTATAAAAACTTTATTAAATAAGTCTCTTAGTAATTAAATTGTTATAAAGGATTATGAAATTTAAATAATAGTTATAACTACATTTTTATATTTTATTTCGCATTAAAAATTCATCACAAAAAAATTGTAATGATGTAGAAGCAGCATTGCGTTTTAAAAAGATTTGATTCAAAGTTATAAAAAAAATGTTATTTTTCAAAGTCTTTTTATATTTGAGGTTACTCAGACCGTAAAATGCATCACATTTCGGTTTTTTATATTTTACAATTAACAGATGGAGGGCGCTTTGATGATTCTATGAATGGATAATACGAGAGGTTCATAAATAGAACAATAGAAAATTGAATTTTAAAAATATAGATAAATGTGTCAAGCCATAAGGAAAAATATTTAATTTGCGTTTTCCTCAAATAGGTTTTTTTCTTAGGATTCTGGTTTAAATGTCTAACAATTATTCCTAATACATACGAACACCCTGAAAAGTTTTAAATTGTCATCTAATTATGAAAGGAAATTTGAAAAAAAAAAAAAAAAAAGATGTCAAATTAACTAATCCTTATTATGCGATCCCATTTATCGTCCATTTTGCAAGATATTTTTATTTAATTAAAGTTTGAAATTCCTCTACTTAAAGAAAAAAAAAGTAATGTCCTACAAAAATGAGAGTAAAAACAGACACTAAAATTATTTGAAAATATTTATTTAAAAATGATAAAAAAAAAAGGTATAAATTAATGCCAAATTAAAAACGTATTAAGAAATTCTTTAGTGGAGGAGAGCCTTTCCGAGTCCTAATCCATAGCCAAGTCCCAGAGGAGCTCCATAAGCCAGACCAGAGGGGGCTGCGAGACCAAGGGCAGCTCCATGACTGATCACACCACCGTAGGCGACTGGAGCAGCAAGAGCCAAAGGAGCTAATGGAGCAGCAAGAGCAGGGGCGGCGAGAGCCAAGGGAGCAGCAATGGCAGCAGCTGCAGGTGCAACGTGGTTGACGACTGGGGCGACGGGTCCTGCGTAAGGGCTGGCGATGAGGGCGGCGGCTGGGGCGCTGGCGGCGGTTCCAGGTTCGTTGGTCTTGACGGAGGCTCGGAATCCAAGACCATCAGCAACGTAGTCGACTCGTCGGGCCCTTCCGTCGATGTCAGCAATGGTGTAGGATCCCTTCTTGTTACCGAGGGCATCTCCTACTTCGGATCGGGAGTTGGCGGCGCCGAGTCCGTCCTTGATGTCGTATCCGAAAGCGTAGTTACCAAGAGCCTAACAAAATGTACAGTCATCAGAATATTATCAACAATTTATAGATTTAATGGAAAATATATTTGATTATTCGACTATTAAATATATTTAGTATGTGAAAAATTTGGCTTACATCTTGAGATCGGGCGCTGGTACTGACTCCAGTGCTGACCAGAGCACCATGTCCCAGAAGGGCACTGGCGTGGACTGCTGCAAGAGCAGCGAAGAGGATAGTGACCTAAAAATTATAGAGAATTATATTTTTGCCTTACGAAGCACGTTCATTTGAATATAAAGGCATCTATAAAGTTTTTTTGTGTGTAGGGAATAGAGCAAGGAAACGGAATTTGTATTTAATTAAAGTAAATTTTAAAAAAATACATATACTTCTAATTGTGAGATTATATAGATTTTCAAAAAAAAATAATATTTATTTATATATTTAACTGAGTGGTAATTAGTATTAGGTTTTATCAATATTTTTTTTACGCGAAATAATAGATCGTTATACGTAGGGTCTTTAATAGGGTTAAGCATTATTATCAAGTAAATGTAAATTGAATTTAGGTACATTTCAAGTTTTTCACAAACACAAGGATTTATTTTAACTTTTCACTATGAACTTATAATTAACACATGTATAACATATTTAAATTATTGGAACGCCATAAGTTTTGTTTCAAAGTAATTTAATTTACTAAATAATGCTGTTTTGCGCATAACTATTCTTTTTTCATGACAATATTTCTTTTCAATATATCGAACGATTAGCTAATAAATAATCAAAATTATATTGCATTTTTAATTTAATGAGTATTTTAAAACAATAGTTTCAATGATTGCGCCAAGAAGCAATCAGAAAAGTTTTTTACAAAATTTAAAATGAGAATTTGAATCAAATTTATTCTAACTTGTATCAAATTTAGTGCTCGATACATTAATGTAAAGAAAGGGAGAAATAGTAACACATTAATTGATTTTTAATATTTTGTCTTAATTTTAATCATGATTTAATTAACGTTCATTCAAACTGTAGAGAATCACGGTTTTTCTACAATTTAAAGTACATAAATGCTACCCCCGTTAATAAATTTCAAAAGATAGTAAGAAATCTTAAACGACTTGAGATTAATTGACAATTGCTATTCTTTTTAGGGGAAGATAGTTTTCCCGGGTGCTGCATGGTAATGAGTTGATACATAAAAGAAAAATTATATAAAAATTGATACATTTATGTATTTTAAATTGATATAATACTTGCTTTGGAATAACATGGAAGCTTTGTTAGTCAATAATTCAAAATCGTGATGTCATAAAAATTAGAGGAAAAAAATTCTATTTAATATTACGTCTCAAAAAATATTAAATTAAAAGTCTAAAAGATGTAATGATATCTATATATTAAATATATAATCTGGATTGAAATTCGAAGTTTAGAGATTCATAGCAGTTATTTCTTTCTGATTTATCAATATTTCATTTTTCCAATGAAAAAAGAATTATATAATTAGTTTTGAGAAAAAACGCGATATTCATTAAATTTAGAACATTCTTTTTAAAAACAAACTTTCTCGTATTAATTCTTTAAACTACACTGAAATTCGAATTAGTCAATATTATTGAAATAAATATTGAAAATCAAGATTATATTCACGTTAAAAACAGCAAGATGAACTTACCTTAGCAATCATATTGAAAAGCTGGAAGATAGTTACTCAAGTGACTGAGTGTTATTATGATACTCTGAACAGCAATTTGGTCTTATATACATAATTCCACAAGGTAATCGACATGGGACCCATGTTGTTTACCAATTAAAACTCATCCGATAATGTATCAAACAACCCCGCCCTATATACAAGGAAATTCATCTTTTCTACATTCCTGGATAATCAACTTACTGTAAAACTAGAAATATATTAAATTTAACCACTTAGAATGTTTATTTTTTTCAAAATTTTAGAAGGGTGACGTAAAATAAAAAAAGGTTAAGTTAATTATGACATTTCCATCTAAAATATTTTTATCCACTTTTTGTTGTTTAAAATGTTAATTTTTAGTATAATCCCTAGTAATATCTTTTTCTTATCTGTAAACTGATTTTGTCATTTTGGGATAAATGAAAAAAGAATTCCTTTCCATTTCTTAACACCATTGAAAGTGTTAGCACATTGGAAAGGATGCATCTAAAATTGTTTCAACTGAAAAGAATAATTTAAGAAGTAATAGTGTTTTTTATTATATTTTTGCAATTAACTAATAGTTCTCTTTTTTTCAATTTTTTATACAATAAAATTATCATCGTTATCTTATGCATTCATTTATCACGTGATTCAGAAGACATTTAAAATAAAAATGATATCTTCTAGGGAATAATCATCATTAAAGTGATCATGCTTCATAGTAAAATAGAAAATACATATTAGAGTCAATTGTAAATGTTAAATTTTCTTCAGTGCTTCATTGCAAAACGTTTTGTTTATCAACTCTTATTTTTTTGTACATTTTACAAATTTATTTAAATTTAAAATTCAAAATGATAAGTAATTTAATTTTTGCAACACCTCATTTTTTAGTTACACTACATTTTAAATGAAATTATGTATATAAAACATCTATGGCACATTATCATTTTCTATCAAGAAATATACAATAACACCTCACATAAACTCGCAAAATTTTGCACTTTGATGAATAAGAAGAATGAAGAGCAGTATAAATCGAAGAATATTTTAGTTTTATAATGTAGTTTCATTATTATTAAGTGCAACTGATTAAATAAAAAGTGGAAATCTTAAGCCACAAAACTACGAGAATATCATTAATACCCCAATAATATTCAACTAAATATTAGTATTCAATGAGTTGTAATTTCAACACAGTCATATAGTAAATAAAGGTATTTTGTACTTTTTGCGCTTAGAAAATTGGAGCATTCTTTTGTTTGTAATTTTAATCCATGGTTTACGATTTGTTTTGAAATACATTTAAAAACTGTTGATAAAAAATAAAGTATAACATATTTGAAAGGAGAGTAAATACTTATTAAAAATGTAGGAAAATATTTTGAGCATGAAAACGTTTTTAACTTTTGTAATCTCCCACCTCAATGTAGTAAAATAATCACGGGCTCTTGGAACAGCATCATACGTTTCGCTCTAGTGTTTTGAGGAAATATACGAGTTGAAACTACACATACAGGAAAGTACAAGGTGTTGACAAAAGAATATCCCAACTTCAAACAGTTACTGTGACAAAACTAAAATTATAACCTTTTTGGATAGTTAAACTGAAAACAATTGTTTTAAGTTATTGTATAAAATTATGATTGCTGATTGCGAACTGCAGCAGAAACACGAACGATATTTAACAAAAAATAGAACACCTATTACATTTTTTTTCAGCATGTTTGATGTTACAATTAGAACGACTATAGTTTTTCGCGTTTTCAATTCGACAATGTCTGCCGATAGTGGAGGAAAAGTACTTAGTCTTTTAAGCAGCTCTAAATATAAAATTTCTGTTTCAATTACGGCTTCTTGGTGCCACTAAGATCAAGGCCACCATCTTCTTCGCAATTGTAACCACAGTAATGGTAATTTATCATATAAGTATCCATGAACTGAAACGATGGTACGAACAGTTCAAACTATATAAGTTACAACTGGGTCGAGTTCTTTTCCAATATAATAAAGAACAGAGAAATAATTTTTGTAAGTTTGTTCTTAATGAGCTTTACAAAGGATATTCCTCCATATCTAAGTTTGCCTATAACGATGAAGCAATGTTTTATACCAACTGTACCGTTAACAGACACAATGCTTACATATGAAGCACAGTAGAAGCGGAACGTGATTCACTGAAAGTTGATGTTTTTGTGTCATATCACAAGACAAAATTTCCGGCTCATTCTTTTTTTTTCACTGGTCTATTGTTACTGGAATTGCTTATTTCGACATTTTACAGATTAGGCTGTTGCCACAGTTAGAATACTAAGCTGGAATTGTGATTCTGTTGTTGACCGGATATGGTTCGTTTTTCTGGAAGTGGTTACACTGAATATTTATAATTTTATGATTGTTAAGGTTTTTTTTTATTTAATTTGTCAAAAAAGTTGTAACTTCTTTAGTTTTGCAATAGTAGTTTTTCAAAGTTGGGATAATCTTTTATAAACACATTGTATATCAGTTTATGTAATTAATTATATGTTTATATATTTAGTAACACTCAAATCAATAATAATTGTTAATGTTTCTATGAAATATGTTTCTGATTTGCTACATCATACAGTCATTTCTCAAATGAAGTGATCTAGATATCCAATAACATCTCCTTTTTTTTTTTTAATTCTTTACATTTATTAAAACAAAACATTATGATGTGAATTCTCCAGTTTCTTGACTTTGATTTCTAATATTTTTTAAATATTCCTGTAGTATAAAATTGTATATAACTTGTCAAAATATTTTTAAAAATAGATCACTTCATTAATTCCAGCTAAAAATAATTCCAGCTGAAAAGTGAAAATTGATTTTTAGGTTGATGTTGCATATAAGTATTACTTACTAGTTTTTTTTAATTACTAGAACTTTTCTATAATCTTTGTATTATTTGTCGGATATGTCTTGATAAAATATTTGAATTAAATCATATATTTTTACGATATTTTCAAATATCTAAAATGTTTAACAATACTCAGGAAATAAAAGCTCAGTTTAATGAAAATATTCACAAAAAACACTTCAAAGATTTAATGCTTACATAAACATTTATTAATTTAGGTGGAAGGTTTGAAAAGAATTTTTCACCATGATTTGACTTTATAAATATATTTAGAATATGATAAACAGTCTTACATATTTTGAATGAAATGAAATTTTTTTCATTACATAATATGTATCTTAGACATGTATTTGATTTAACCAGAAATATTTAATAAATAAAAGTACCACACCTATTTGGAATTATTCAATATTATCTTCAGAGACATACGGACCTTCAAAACATGCTTTAGGTCATTGGTAACGTAGTTGAGTCATAAGTCTTACCAGCTTTTCACGTCTTATTTATGCTCTGGTTTTTAAAATTATTGGACATTAATATGCTGATCACTTTTTTAAGTGGAGCTCAGAAAAATTCATTTGCTTTTTACTTTTGTTAAGGTAACCAGAATGCATAATACTTTTCCTTGTCTGAAGCAACGATTCTTGAGAATATATACTCGTTTTTTTCCTTTTTGTAAATTTGCTAAAGCATTCCATAAATATTTCATTTTTTAGTAAAGTGATGCTTAATGAAGTTTTTGAAATCTATAAATTAATTATTATAATCTTTAAAATCTTTTTGATATGATTTATTTGAGTTGGAACATTTTAAACTTCGATTAAATCATTTATAATATAGCAAATATGATGATAATAATGATAATAATAATAATCTTTTGTGTTGTTTCCAAAGAGATTCAGGTGTATAAAACCATGAACTAATATAATAGTTTTAATTATTTCCATGATTTTGCCTGTATACAACTTTTCCTTTTGAAATTCGTTCAGGAATGGCGCTCCCTTAAATTATCGGACATTCAAAAAGATAGTTCAGTGATAGTTAAAATTCTGGCCAGTTTCTATATTCAATATATGCCCTTCCACCTTCACTACCAATCTCCATACCTCTAAATTTGATTAGCTAATATTTTACAATATCAAGCCAATTATCATATATCTATAACACATCGATCAATACCTCCCGAGACTAACCCAGAGATGGCGCTCGTAGTAAACCAGTAAACAGGTCTTTCTAGAGTACTAACCTTTGCTTGAAATGTGTCAAAATTTTAAGTCGATCGGACCAGGAAAAAGGTTTTTTGAAGTGAAGTGAAAAAAAGGTTTTTTCCAAGTGGGTGCCGCGATTGCTTTCGATGGAACAAAAACAGCAACGAGTCGATGATTCAGAAAGCTGTTTATCGCTATTTACTCGCAACAAAAAAGATTTCTTGCGAAAAAAAAAAAAAAAAGAAAGAAAAAAAAAAAAAAAGATTTGGAAAAGCGTTGGAACGATTGTATCACCCTAAAAGGTGATTAACAAAAGGTGTTATGTTGATGAATAAAAAAAAAAAATGCAAAAAAATGTTGTTTTCAATGTTAGACTCGGGAGTTATTGATCGATGTGTTATCATCCAAGCCAATATCCATATCAAGCCAATTATTTGCCTTTGATACTACTTTAACCTCATTAATTTCGTCTACCTAAAGAACTTTTGTTAATGTTCGGATCTCTCGGATTGTACATTCTTTACAATCGTACTTGCATCTAAAAGGGTGTTAAGGATTCTTTATTTGGCTGGATGTTTACTATTGAGTGATCTTGCCTACCTACCCAATTGATCCGCCATTTCATCGCCTTCAGTGCCGACACAGACAAGAATTTACTTCTGGATCCAGATCTTTATCAAACTTTCTAGAGTTTATAAACTGGTATAAAGTTATTTGATCAGCCAGATGCTAACACTTTGGACAATTTTGAAACCAGCCCTTGAAACACAAAGGATTCACCAGACCATGAGCCTTATTTTGATTGACCAGTGGCAAATATAGCTCAAGGGCCTCCACTATTAGTTCATCAGAAACGTTTGAAGTTATTGCTCCAGCGCTTTTATTTTTATTGTTTTCCATTGTTGAAAGCTACGTTCTGGTAATACAAAGCGAACATCATAACCACTATTTGAAAGCGTTTTATCTGAAGATCCATCAGTGAAGGAATGCATATGTGAATATTTAGAATATGTTGTTATTTTAGGTAATTATTTTTTAGCCTCATAAGTTTTGTAGCTACTTTTGTATTGTAATATTATTAAGAAGGGTTGTGGTATAGAACGGGTCTTAAATAATAATTCATGTCCTTATATCTCTTATTTTAATGATTTCTATAAAATAAGAATGCTCAAAACATTGACAGATTTGAGATGTATTCCTTTTTAACCAATGTATATTTTATTAAAACTGCTTATATCAATTAAATTACTTAAATATTTTTCACATTAAAGGAATTGTTTTCTATACAAGCTGAAAGACAATACGAAATAGTTTTAGATGTGATGCAGTATTTTCAAATTATAATTGAATTTTTTAGTCAACATTTCCTAGTTTAAGTTACATTTTTGTGCGTAAGAGGAAAACATAGGAATTTTACTCTAGTGATCGTAAAAAAAAAATCTTAAATTCGTCTCTTAAATGGATGCTGATTTGATAATAACATTTTTTATAAGACTTAATGAGAAATGATTAAGAGATCAGGAAATAAACAGAGCTTCAAATAAAAAAAAACCCATTAATTGAGTTTAAAAGAAATTAAATTGAAAAAAAAGCAAGAGCTTTTTATAACTGTTTTACTTTAAAAAAATTGCTTTTATATTTCTATGATTGAAAAAAACAACAACCTCCGTACATTAAAAAAAATTTTACATTAGTTAGCCCACATTCCCGAAGCATTTATATTTGATACAGAAATGTTAAATGAACTTTTAAGAAAGCATGCTTTCCTTTCAAAGAAAATCTTTATCCATATCTATTTACTCTGAAATTATTAAAATATGATTTGGATGTGTAACAATTATCGCAATTTCAGAAGAGAATAATATAGATTTAATATTTATATTGATGTTATCTATGTAGCTCAAAAATACTTTTTTTTTATATTTAAGTATTCATAATCTTAGACGAAGTTAGTTCAAAAAGTTTTACACAAGCGGTGAAATCTTTTTTTTTAGGAGTTGTAAAATAATCATATTTAAAGTGAACATTTTTAGGGATTTGGCTACAAATTGGTACAAGGATTGTCTTTCTTCTGTTTACGATGGACTCTGAACTAGGCAGCAGACTCCGACAACTGTCGATAATGGAATTTCTGTTCAAGACTGGCGTTGACTCGGCCACATCTATTCGCAGGTAGCTGTTTCCCCTATATGAGGAAGACTTATAATATTGTAGCGGTATCCAATGATGAGTGCAGAGATTTCTAGAGGATAATTTCATGCTACGGGATAAACTCCGAATTGAATATTCCTCATCTATAGTAACCGAGGAAACCAAAGAAGCCTTGGATGATGCTATCATCTATAAATGACAGATGTATTAACAGCGTTATACTCTCTAGGGAAGAGAAAAAAATTGTGCATTCTGTGTGCCATGGATGTTGACATACGGGAAATAAGGTCTTTCTAGAGTACTAACCTTTGCTTGAAACGTGTCAAAATTTTAAGTCGATCGGACCAGGAAAAAGGTTTTTTGAAGTGAAGTGAAAAAGGTTTTTTCCAAGTGGGTGCCACATTGCTTTCTTTGATGTGAAATAAAACAGCAACGAGTCGATGGATCCAGAGTTGTTTATCGCTATTTACTCAAAAGATTTCTTTATGAAAAAAAAAAAAAAAAAAAAAAGAAAGAAAGAAAGGGAAAAATCTGGGAAAAAAAAAAAAAAGATTTGGAAAAGCGTTGGAACGATTGTATCACCCTAAAAGGTGATTAACAAAAGGTGTTATGTTGATGAATAAAAAAAAATTTTGCAAAAAAAATGTTGTTTTCAATTTTAGACTCGGGAGTTATTGATCGATGTGTTATAACCATTTTAAATACATTATCCTAGAATAATGCTTAGAAGGCATCCATTAGTGATGTGCAAATTTTAATACTGCACAATACTTTTTTAAATCACAAATTTAAATGTTTAATATACATGTAGATGCAAATTATTGCAGAACAAGAAAAATATATTTTTTTAGATTAATAGATATTATTTTTATTATTAGTTGTATTTTAGCTTATAATAGAAGAAAGCTTATTTTAGCTTATAATAGAAGAAAGCTTATTTTAGCTTGTAATAGAGAATAATGAATAATAGAAGAAATAGATCAGTTATATTGGTCGAAAAAAATAAACATTTTTCTGATACATGAACTTGTAAGTGCAAAATAAATTTTTTAATTGTGTTTCTACCAGAAAAAAAGTAAAAGCTTTAAGTAACAGATTTTATGAAAATTTCATTTAATTATGAAATGTTTAATCAGCGATTATGAATTTTTATCAAGAATATTTCTTATTAAACAAGAGTATATCTATAATACTGATTGTTTGTGATTGCTTTATGCTGAAATATTTTTATAGATAATAATAAACTTATGACAAATTTTCAAAAGCATTAAAATTCCTTACTAAAAACAATTTTTTTTACAATTAGATTCTCCTTTTTTATTTAAAATTCTTTTTTTAGTCTGGTTGTCGGAACATTTTTATTCTTTCTATTATTTAATATATAGAATTTTAATAGCATTTGCAGAGAAAGACAAAATTTGATGCAGTTCTTTCGGATTGATATTACGATAAGTATATAAATTGATGTTACAAGGCATAAAGCTTAACATTAGTCCATTCATTTAATCAAATTTACTTCTTTGAAACATTTCTAATGAATTATTTGCCTTTTGTTGCATACATTATTAAATTATTAGTAATATTATAAGTACCGGAAAAAAAGAGTGACAATATTGTAAAACTAAACCAGTACGTAAAACTACATTTTTAATACTAACAAATTTCAATGAATATCTTCCTCATCTATCAATCTAAGCTAAGCTCAATGACACACAATTAACGTTTTAATTTAATAATATTTATTTCCAATTTACAGCAACACGTAACATAAATTAAAGTATAGAAATAGTTCTTTAGTGGATGAGGGCCTTGCCAAGTCCAAGAGGAGCTCCATAGGCGAGACCAGGGGCTGCGAGACCAAGAGCAGCTCCGTGGCTGATCACACCACCATAGGCGACTGGAGCAGCAAGTACAGGAGCGGAGAGAGCCAAAGGAGAAGCAATGGCAGCAACTGCTGGGGCAACGTGGTTGACGACTGGGGCGACGGGTCCGGCGTAAGGACTGGCGATGAGGGCGGCGGCTGGGGCGCTGGCAGCGGTTCCAGGTTCGTTGGTCTTGACGGAGGCTCGGAAACCAAGACCATCAGCAACGTAGTCAACTCGTCGGGCCCTTCCGTCGATATCAGCAATGGTGTAGGATCCCTTCTTGTTTCCGTGGGCATCTCCTACTTCGGATCGGGAGTTGGAGGCACCGAGTCCGTCCTTGATGTCATATCCGAAAGCGTAGTTTCCGATAGCCTACAAACAAATTTAAATTCATTCAAATGGTATGGATACTAAGTAAAGTGAATGTAAACTAAATTTTAAAGTTATAGGAAATTACTTAATTTAAAATATACTTACATCTTGAGATCGGGCGCTGGTGCTGACTCCAGTGCTGATGAGAGTTCCGTGTCCAAGGAGAGCGCTGGCATGAACAGCTGCAAAAGCAGCAAAAAAGATGGCAATCTGAAAAAAAAAAATATAGTTTTAGATTTTATTTTCACTAAAATGTATACTTATATACATATGTATTAGAAATTTTTATTCAGGCTTAATCAATATTTATTATACAAAGTTTAACATCGTGTAGTAGTTACAAAATACATGGCGTTACATAGCTTAATAATTCCTAAAGACATTCATCAATGTGGATGGTATTGAAAAATAATACAGTTCAACATTAAATTGCATAATTCAGTGAAAATTTCTTATTCATCATAATAAACTTTCAGCTTTTGGTTTCGAGTATTAAACCTAATAATAGATGATTTTATTTAACTTTATTTCGTGCATGAAATAAAATATCCTACTTTTTAAGATAGATATTATACATCAATTTTTGACTAAAACATTAATCTTGTTTGGAATACAGAAAATTATTTCAACGTTATTCTATTTATGCTTGGTCATTATTAATTCGAAGAGAAGCAGCGTTCAATAATTTTCACCAGTTATTTCCTAAAGATTACCACGTTTGGTAAATAATAATCCATTCAGTGCTATGGCTCAAATTAATAATAGATTTCATATTGTTGAACTTTCAATGAAATAAGAGAATACATATTATAATCTACATTTTAATTTAATTTTAGTCTTTACATTTCATGTCTACGTAATCAGCGGAAAATACTCATAAATTAACAGTTAAAATATTTTTTCGTAGTATTAAATATATTATAAAGTTATGGTGCTGAATTTGTTTTCTGCAAACTGTATTTGAACATATCAAAAGCTATCAAAATATTAGTAAACGTATTAGTATTTGAAAATTAAATTTAATAGGTTAATATATCATAAAGCTTATTAATTTGTTTACATTCCATTCTTTTAACAGACATGGAGGATACGATTGGTGCATTTTTCTTGTTTGAAATTAGCACAAACATTTTTCAACAGAAAATTTAGATATTCATAAACATATTCATCAGAAATTTTAGTATTTATTTTTCATGTTACCTTAATAAGCAGAAAATTGACATAAACTAAGTGTTAAAATTATTTTTCATCTTATTAAAGATTTTATACAGTTACGTTGTGGTGAATTTTTTTTCTACGTATCGTATTTCAACCAATCTACAGCTATCAAAATATTTGTAAATGTATTAGTATTTGAAAGTTAAATTTAATAGAGGTTAATTTCGTATAATTCTTATTGATACATTTACATTCCATTCTTCAATAGATAGGCGAAAAGAAGATAAATATAATTTTTTGACTAAAATTAGTACAAAACCTTTGAAAGGTTCTAGATTTATTAGAAAAAGTTTTGTTTATATATCTATTCTTTACGAATTACAGAGAAATAACAATTAAGGATCTCGTCTACTGCCCATTTTGATTTCGTGAACGTAATGTTAATTCTATAGAATTTATACTACCGTATTCAAATCTTTGCTATTTTATCTACTTGAACGCAATAACTGTGCATACGAAAGAGCAAAACAAAATGAAGGTTTCTTCATTTTTCTTCTAATATTTAGAACCATTTTTGCCCGTATATTAATGATTCGTTTGTGGTATTCCAGTTTAAAATATTCTAAAATATTTTCAAAAATCGAAGAGGTAATGTAACTGCACAAAAAGGTCATTAGTTTTTTCCTCTTTTAAATGTACTTTTTTGAATTAAAATACGTAAAATACTATAGGTTGGAGGATGTTAGAAGGAATTCCGTAGGATTAACATTATGTTCACAAAATCAAAGTACCCAGTAGACTGGAGTCTTTAGCAAAGTTTAAAAAAACAAGAATTTTGATAAAGATAAAGATATATGTAATAATAAAATGGAGCAGGATGGAACTTACCTTAGCAATCATGTTGAAAAGAAAGTAGATAGCAACTCAAGCGACTGAGTATTAATATGATTTAACGTAACTTTTTACACTTTATATATCATACTCTACAAGGTAATCGACATAGGAAAAATGTCGTTTATCATCTTATAACGCTTCCGATAATGCATCCAACACAACCCCACCCTACATACAAGGAAATTTATGATGACTGCATTCATTGATGATAATCAGATCACGCAATTAGCAAGATTTGAATTCATTCATTTTTCAATATATGAGATATTTTTTAGTTTTTTTACTAAAATGACGCAAATTCAGAAAGTAATTAAAATGGTAGAATTAGTTCTGCTAGCACACATACTGCTTACAAATTATATGCTAATTACCACTTTTCTAGTCTTTAATAAAATGAAATATTCATTCTGCAGCAAAGTTCTTATAATTAGATTTTTATTAATAAAAATTGAATTGCTTTCCATATCTCTAAGTATTTTTAACCGGAAATGCATACATCTCAGGAACTGTAATTTTAATCACATGGAGATGAAATTATTCAAATGAGGTATAAAATAATAAAACAGTGGGTGTTTTAATAACATTCGAGGTCAATTAACCTCCTCAGACCCAAGGTCAATTTTGAACCATAAATGTTAGAATAATTTGTATCTATCAGTTCTAAATACATGAAAAAGTACTGAAAAAAATGTTAAAAAAATTATTTTAATTTTTATTTTTGAGAAATTAAATGTCTCTTGGAGGAGACATTGGGACAAAGTGACATCATAATGTTAATTTCAAATATTTCTTTAATCTTAATTGAATAAGTAATTCATAATAATTAGCATAATGAGTATAATAAAAAATTTGAATCACAAAATATTTCTATCCGAACTGTTTGTAGAAGAGTCCTAACTTCCAAAATTTTTCATTCGCTTTTTTCTCTCTCACTTTATCTTATATAATTAAATAATTTCTCAATTTTAAGTTATTTCTTATTGAAAACTCGTGATATCCAAGAAATGTCTGAGAGTACAGGAATTCTAGTTTTTTTTCTGCCCAATACATTCGAATTCTGTGAAATTTTAAATTAGGCATAATTACAGTGATCGCTAATTATGTTTCATTTCATTTTCTTACAGATATAGATTATTTCCCGTATCCTTTAAATATCTACATTTGGTGAATTCAGTTAGCAATTAAAGTATATCATTTCGAGCTGAAATATATGCCATAATTATTGTTTCAAATCGAGTGATTTTGAGAAACCATTAACCCAATGCCTCCTACAGGCGACACTGAAATAACGGCACTCTAAATCAGAAGTGGGAAGATTTGAGTAAGAAATTAATAATGTTATATATAAGCAATCAGTTTAAGGAATTCTACAGTATGTTTAATGTTTTTTTTTATTTCACAAATAATAAAAAATATGAACACTTAGCGTTGCGCAAGCCTATAATTTTCTTTCTCTCGGAAAACACCATTTTCATTTTGCTGTAAATAAGCTGCGAATGCAAATTTTTCACTAAAAATCATTTTTTTCAGAGCTACCGTTTTTTTTAAAAAAAATTAACTAATTCTGAGTAGCAATGACGTATTTTATTTAACTTGGCAGCATTTTTTGAAAGTGTTGTTTAGTGTCTCTTACAGACGACCCTGGGACTGAGGAGGTTAAACATTTTCCCGTTTTAAATTTACTCTGTTTCTAGAAATGTTCATTTAAATCAGAATTGAGATTTTTTGAAATAAAAAGACCATTTGCCAATGAGTCATAATTATGAGAAATTTAATTTATTAACTGTCACGAAAGGGATTATTGGTTTTGTTAATATATTAAAGTTGTTCAAAACGTACCAATGCTTGAAGTCGGATAGAGTTGTTAAGGCACGTTTGTGCTATCATTGCGTACTATATAGACATGAAAGCAAATGTAACATTGATTAATTGATTAGTTTTGATTTGACAGCCATTTAAAACTAAATTAAAATTTGACAGTTGGTGGGGCAACGAGTTGTCATCATTTTGTGTCGTTGTCACCATCGATGCGACTGGATTCATCATAATACACCAGAAACCAATCAGATATAAAAAGAAATGGGTTGTTTCCCCTAAATCTGCTAAAAAATTGGTGAAAGACATTTAATCGAGCGGAAAAGTAAAGGCGATGATTTTTTCTGATGCTCAAAGAGCGTCATACTATTATTCTTAGTAAAAGAAAACGATAAACGGTCAGTGGACAGTATTATAATATGTAGCCTTTCTCCCATTTCTCCTTCCTCATAAGGGTACATTTTGGGCCACCATGTAAAATTGTAAGCTGATCACTTCGAAATTTTATTGGGGCCGCAATAGCCTAGTGGTCATGGTAGCGGATTCACGGCTGGCGGTTTTTGTCGAATCGAGGGTTCGAACCTTTAAGCTACTAAGATCCACTATGCGGCTGATGCATGTTAAATCTGTGTATCCCCAAAGCCCCCCACCCATGGGCATGGTGGGGAAGTTAAGAGATAGAGGTACTTGTTCAGTGCCGTCTTCGTCAAATGACCGAGGTTTAAAATTACGAAGTATGCCCTAGTGTTGCATCTAGTGCGACGTTAATAAAACCAAACCAAAATTTTATTGTAAATGTCTTTGCTTGCAAACATTAATATGATTAAAAATCACCATAACTATTATTTTGAAATTCTACCTGTAAGCCAAATTGTTAATTTTTTTTTAATTTGTTGAATTATGTTTCGTGGTTTTCGTTTCTAACATTATTGCATGCATTAATTTGATTCAGAAGAGCTTGATTATAGAATTGTCAAAATAGGAAGTCATTTTAAAAGTAAATTTATTTTAATTACACGTAAATACCTTTGGAATTGTGTTTCTTGATATTTTCTTTTTTCATCTTTAGTAGTGATACAAAGTGGTTTTCTATTGATTTCAAGTTTGAATCATGGTTGTAGTTACATGAATAAAGATTTATTATCAATATTATTTTGAAAAAAATTAAAGAAGTTTTTTAAAACTCCTACCTTTAGTGATAATTTGATAAATCCTGTTATTTTATAGAATGGTTCTTGGCTGTGAAGATATTATCCACATAAAAAAAGATTTTAATTCTTATTAACTGGAATATATTAGAACAAACAGTAATAATTGGTCTTTAATGCTAATACAACTCAATTGTAAATACAAAAGCTATTTTAGTGTCATAGGCTACCACGATTTTACTAAAGTTTTTGCATTTAATACTGACATTGGATTTAGATCCTAATGAGTAAGTTTCTTATAGAAATATTAATTTTTAATCTTCAAAATGTGTTCCAGAACAGGAACTGCAGTTCAAGTTAGAGAGCAGGTCGTTAAATTGGTTGAAGAAAGTAATCTCTTAAGAAATTACAAAAGCAGTTCCGCGAAGTCACGGATTTGTTCAAAAAAATCATCAAAAAGTGTAAAGAGTTTAAAATATTCCCGGAAGAGGACGAATGTGGATCCTGGATGACAGAACCAAGAGGAGGATTCTACGAAGTGACCGAAAATCCAAAAGTGAGAGCTCCAAAAAATTGCTGGAAACACTTCTTCTACGATACAAAGACATGTTTCAGCAGAAGCAATTTAAATAATACTCAAGAAAACAAGCTTTAATGGCCGTGTGGCCAGGAGAAAACCTTTCATTTTTAAGCGAAACCAGAAGAAAAGGCTTTCATTTGCTGAAAATTACAGTTCAAGGTCTCCGGACTTCTGGAATCAAGTTATATTCAGTGATGAGAGCAAATTTAATGCTTTTGGAAGTGATAGATGATGCTATGTTCTGAGGAAGTCTAACTGTGAGTTGCTTCCTAAAAACACCATTCCTACTGTCAAATATGGAGAAGGCTCTGCACTCGTATGGTGTTGTCTGTCTGTCAATGGTGTGGGAAGTTTAGTGTTTATTGATAGGATCATGGATAAGAAAAAATAATTTAAAACAAAGTGCTGAAAAGTTGGGTTCAGGATCGAGTTTGATTTTTCTACACGATAATGATTCTAATTATACAACTGAAATTGTTCAATTGTAGTTATTGCACAGCTGTAAAACGCAGTTGCATACTCCACCTTAATCCCCTGAACGCAAAGTTATTAAACAATAATGGTCACAGTTAGAAACATCTGTCCAAAAGCATATTTTCATTAAAAAACTATGCCATGTACATACTGTGGCAGCGGTAGTCTAGTGGTCATGGTTTCGGATTCGTGGCAGGCAATTTTCGTTCTGTCGTGGGTTCGTTACAGTCTATCCTTGGCCGCTAAAGACCCGCCGTGTAGCCGGGGCTGATGCACGTTTAATCTGCCGGGGCCCAAAGTCCTCCCATTTGCATAGTGTGTAAGTTTGGAGAAGGGAAAGGTTTGGCTCAGGTGTCATCCTCGTCACTTGACCGAGGTTCAAAATTACGAGGCCCGTCGCCAATAGCCCTCGTGTTGCTCCTAGTGTGATGTTAATAAAAAAAAACTAAACTAAACTAAGGCAGGTGTATACTCAATTTTGTGACTTAATAAGTGTTATAGTTTATGCTTAAAAATTATGTAATTAATTTATTAAAGGGTGTTATACTTATTTCTACGTCTAGTACATTTATTAAAGTGCATTTAATTAGTTAGATCTATATTTACTTTTAATGTCGAAAAAGTAAGGTGTGTACTCAATTTGGGGATCCACT
>BMAW01113726.1:0-72677 GCA_019974015.1 Nephila pilipes
TGTTGTACTTCGTTCAGTTACGTATTGCTTATCGGCTCAAAATTATGAGGTCCTTTGCCAATAGTCCTCGTGTTGCTTCTAAGTGCGCGTCGTTAATGAACAATCAGTTCTCCATCAACATTATAAATAAGCTATTGAAATCATTTTCAGGCTTTCAATATACAACTATAACAGCGTATTGTATTCGTTATTGGTTTTAATATTTTTATTTGTTAACATTTTCAGTCAGGAACATTACACATGTTCAAAATCAGTTGAAAGGACTTTATCTGAAAATGTTTTTCTGTCTAAAATGTCAAATATTTCACCAAATATGAAGATTTAGATAGTGTTAGTGGTGTGCATTAAACACTTGAGGGAAGCTCTTTTCAACTAACAACATGAAGGAAAACGCCTTAATAACTGACTCGAGTGGAAATCTCTTAGTAGATGAGAATATTGCAAGCGACTGGTCAGCTCTTAGGACCAACAGATCAGGAGTTCGAAACGTCGCCAGTACTCAAGGTTACTTTTCCTCCACGGGTCGAATAATATCAACGACGATTTGGTGACCCAATACTAGAACACTAGATGGCAGCTCAGCTTAGAACTACTGATTGCTTATGCCTCCGACGCAAAATCTTGCCTCTGTATTGCAACCGCATAGATAAAATATTATATACAACCACATATAAATTACGGATATGATTACGGCGCACGTGTCAAATGACTCACCATCAACTCGAGACAGTAACGTCAATGGAAAATGCTTTAAGGCGGAACTTAATTCAACCGGGAGGATGTATATCAACGTAATGATCGGAAGAAGTGACCTTATTTGCAAATCTAGCATAATATTCTCATCGTATCATCACGATAGCGATACTGGAGGAGAGTATGCAAACTGCTCCAATAATAACAACTAAAATTAAAGCACCTTGATAACTGGCCGATAGTTCCCTTTGATCAAATTAGAAAATATTTCCTTTTTGGTCTTTTGGCTGTAAAGCGACCAGTCAGCTTTCTTCAGATCGAAGGCTTGAAATGCCGACGGCATTCAACTGTTATTCCCCTCCACGAGGTTGAAAACATCTGAAGCCAGAACACTTTTATTATTTTATTTAAAGCATCAGCTCCTTTAATTTTCCTTATAACTATTTGGCTGGATCTTGAAACTCAAATTGCCAGTTATTACCATGTCCTATTTCTTTAGAATATTTTAGTGAAAAGAAATATATCCATTATACATATTTCAAATAAAAATTTAATATATTATTCAATACTGATCTGTGATAGAAATCGATAAAGTTTGTTGAAATGAACAAAGAAAGAAAATGAGAACAGAAAGAAATTGAAGACATACCGAATTTCATCATATATTATTCCTAATATTTTATTTTAGTGAAATGTTTTTATTATATCATCTATGTTACATGAAATATCGCGTACATATTTTATGATATGGTTCGAAATCACTGGAATGTCTGAGTCAATCAATAAATAATTCGAGATAAAGCCAACGTTTTATAAGGTTTCTTCTATTTATGGATTTTATTATTACGTATATATTACAATTACAAATCATTTACATACGATTGCATACATACATGCATATATTTCGTATTACGTATCTTATTACGTTTATCGTAGAGAAGGTATTATTACATCATAGAACAGGTAAGAAAATTTGAACATTATTTTACTTATAATTTATTTCATATTTTTTAAGGACGAAGTGAGCAAGACAACAATAAATGTTGGCATTTATTCGCCATGCCAGCCTTGATCCCGAAGGATTTATAGATCCTAGTGCTGCTGTAGCCAAAAAATAATAAAGTGAAACAGTAATTTTTTTTTTTTTTTTTCCTTTGTTTCTCAACCCATAAACCAAATTGATTGTGAACTTGTTTATCCAACCAAGCAATACGGAACGCTTTTCAGTTTGACATTCATCATATTATCCAAAACGTTGACAGGAATTAGGAATTCACATTCAAATTCCATCCAATATCAAAATATATCATTTTCGTGCTCGGCAAGTAATTATAAAAACTCTTTATCATTTTCGTTAATATTGTTATAAAATATTTGGACACTCTGTTCGTGCCATATTTGGTAAGTTTAAACATATTTTCAATTCAATAGGATTTATCGATCCTACTACTGCTGTAACCAAAAAATTTATTGAAATATTAATTAAAACTTGTCTCAAATGTCTCAATATTGCATTTTTAGGCAAGTAAGAACAATTTCCAAAGTTTCAGAGCTCTAGATTGATGGGAAGTTGGTTAAATTAACGATCGAAAATTTGATGACACACTGGCACAAACACAGACAGACACCAAGTAAAATACATAAAAACATTGTAAAAATATTTTCTTCATATGTATATGCTTATTTAATATATTCAGTTTCATGAATCATTAAAAATGTCAGTTTGTGGAAAACCCCTTATTATCTTGTTACTTTTGGAAAGAAGAAGATATAGGCCCATTGTATCAGCGATATCTTTTTGAATTTGTACGATATTCAACTGGATTTATTATTAGTCACCAAAGGAGATATTGTTTTAGTCAACCACAAATTGCCGTAGTGGATCACTTTTAAAAATTTTATCGTAAAGACTTACCCATGCATATTTGATGCCTACATTGACCAGTAATGAGCTTAATTTTAAAAAATATATCATAATAAATACCTCCTAAATTGTTTTTGCTGGATTGAAGTACAACATATATGCGTTTAATCTGCTTTCACCAATAATGTGAACTTAATATTCATAAATATGGCATAATAAATTTCTCTTAACATGCTTTTAGCTTAAAATATATTTAATTAAATAATTTATCACTTAATTTTAAATGCTCAAAATAATATTTTTGTTCACTTCAATATTTTATCGATTATTTATAACAATTAAAATAATAGTAGTAATGTTTAAATAATAGGAAAATATTGAATTCTAGGATTAAATTTAATAATTTAATAATTAGTTTTAAAAAAGTTAGCACCTTTGGAGTTTACATTGATTCTTTGCAAAACTCTACATAGAACATTTTATTTTCATTGTAAAAAATTACAAATGTGTAAATATTACATAAGTGCCCTATATTATTAGCTGAAAAAGTATGAAAAAAAATACTGCTACATTTAGTGCATGCGTGTGAAAAATTATTTCTTTTGATTGCCAAAATTTTACTTAAATGAATATTTAAGTATTTTCATTTAAAATTTAGTAAATTGATCCTTCATACGTAATGACAAACACAATGACATCTATACTACTGCAGATTCCAGTATTCCTACACACTATACATACATACTTTCAGTAGCTACATCAGATCCACAGTATACTTCGCTCTACTAAAAAAAATCCTCTCCGTAAACATAGATTGTATCAATACCCATAACAGTGATCATAATTCCATTTCAATAGATATCTGTTTTAGTAATATTTTTCCCAACTCCCATGCATCATCACAACCAACTGAAAGCACCTAAAGGAAACCTTCTTTATTATGATTTTGGCTCAACCAGAAATTAACATCATAATGAAATTGGAAAACTCCACATAAATTCCTTTAATAATATAATTGAATCGGTCATTTTGAATAGGGCTCATCCTCATTTTCGCAAATTTTACAGATGAAGCAAAAAAGTCCATTTCCTTCCATAATATTTCCAGTAAATTCAAATGAGTTTTTTCCATCATTAAAAGGGATTACAATCATATAAAAATGTCAACATAATTTATTAATGTCCTTACTTATGATCTTATTTATGATACTCAAGAAAAATATTTTTCCTTGGCAGAGATTATACGTTTTCAAAATAGAGCTGAGTTTATGAACTGATTGATTAGTAGCGTACTTCTGAGCTAATTCAAAAGCTAACTATAACTTCGTGAATGATTTTACTCTCTAATTTAAATATATAATAGAATTCTTGGTTATGAAAAAATAATAATAATAAAATAAACTCCCCTGAGCAAAAAACAACTTACAATTATTCAATAGCTTCATCCATCATTCATTTAATCAGAACCTATCATCTGGTATTTCTAAGTCCGAAGTCACCAAAATCCAGATCGGAGGTTGAAACTGTGTTACAGCTACTTGGAGCTTCCTCATAAACTTAGAACTATAACTCTTAATTCTTTAAAGAACAATTTAAAGCAGAGTGCTGTTGATTAGTAATAAATAATATATAGTTAGTTTATATGTTTTCACTAATACTTCATAAAAGTTCTACATGAATAACAAACTAACCTTCTATAATAAATATTTGTAATATTTATAAAATGACCAACTACTTTTTTACAAAAGGAGTGCGAATGGAATTTCATCGGATTTGGGGATTTGAAGTTGACTATATACACTCATTACCATAAAAATTGGCGAACCAAGAAAGAGTTTTCAAAATAAAACGAAATGTTACATATGTCAGTATAACGTTGATGTACGTAAGTTATTACAAAATCAAAGCAAAAAATGATCATTTATTGTAGGAAAAATTACAAATGAATGGAGGTTTTAGTACCCTGTTGGGCCTTCTCTAAGCATGAGTGCGTGATGTGATACGATCGGCCATTGAAACAAGCAAGTCCTCTTAGATGTCCTGCAACATCTCGTTTCACAGTTGCTGTAAACGTAAAAATAGACGTTTTCTATTGGCGAGAGATATGGAAAACGTGTTGGTTAGGGCTGCAGCCGCACATTTTTTGTATCACGGAAGGTCCTTACAATATCGGAAACATGCGGTCCTGCATTCTCATGCTGAAACGTTGCGTTTCACGTGGCTCGAAGAAAGGGTAGAGCTATGGGCCTTAACACGCCAGAAATGTAACTACCACTGTTCAAAGTGTTGTCAAATCAAACAAGAGGTGACCGAGACGCGTATTCAATGCCCCCCATACCATCAATCCAAATGTTGGGCCAGTTTGACGATGTCGAATGCACGATGACAATGTGTGTTGTCCAAGATGCCGCCAAATGGAGATGCGACCATCATGATGTTGTAAATAGAACCTGTATTCGTCCGGAAAGACCATTTCTTCGACCACGTTCGTCGTTGATCACACCATTGAAAGCATGTTTGTCTGTGTTGCAGCATCAAGGAAAGTCATGGTCGCCAAGCTGACAGTCCATGCTAGTAGTTAAAATATACCGGTTCTGGGCCAGAGGAGCGGAGGAGCTATGAGGAGCGCGCGAGAAAGGGGGTGGAAATTTCACCCCCTACTTACCGATAACGGGTAGAATCCCTCGACTTCGTTCGGACCCCCCTCCTCCTCCAACCCCTTCTTTGGGACTCCCCCCTTTACCTTGTTTATTTATTGATATCTCTTTCGATAAGAAAAGGATTGTGGGTATGTATGTTTTTACTATAAGCGGGTAGTATTCAAGCATAAACTTTAAATTAAATGAGTTAATTGGATGGAATTAATATGATCTGAATGAATCGATTATGTTTTTTAAGAAATAATTTTTTAACTCTGATTACTCGGACGGACTTTTTGGAATTCTCCATTCAATATTGTTTAATGTGTTTTATTTAATACTGCTATTATTTTTTTTTAATTATTTAAAACTAAAATAAGACAACAAACTGTTATTTTCCTGTGGTACCATCTGTTAATCATTCGAATTTTTAAGTGCAGAATTATACTTATTCTTTAGTTTCGAACCCCAAAAGTCTTCGTACTTGAATGTTAGAGGATTGGACCCTTAACCATTCAACCACGAAGACCTATTACTTAATATTTATTTTATATTCATAATATCTAAGATCAGATAGAAATATTCAGTATAAAGTTGAGTTGTAAGACCCCTATTGCTTAAAAGTTAATATCATTCTCTGTTTGTTATTGATATATTATTCTAATCTAAGAATTTCTCATTTTATATACCAGTAGATTTATTTCGAAAATGCATATAGAATACGTGTTTGGACCTGACAAAATCACACTAGAATTATTTAGAATTGATAAGGGGAAAGAATGCGTAAACATGCTATGAACATGTTGTTGCATGAATATTGAAAACAAGACCAAATTACTCCCAATGTAACATTCCGCGGTGTAAGAATACATTATTCTGTTTAACCAATCAGCCTATTTAAGTTTTGTGATAACACCCAGACAAACCAATCACAGTTCAGTATTGGTGTAAAGTTCTAATCATAGACTTGGGTTATATTTAGTTCAAAGTCATTTCTAGCTCTTTCTCTGTCATAGACTGTAGTTTTTAAGTTTTGTTCAAGTTTAAACGGACACGTACAGAATTGGGAAAATGAAAAGAATGGCTAATCCCTCAAATATGTCAGCTAAGCGTGTGTGTCTCAATAAAGATGCCAAACTAGATTCTTCCTTCTCGGACAGTGCTGTACCACCACATCATTTCCATTTGGGGCAAGACATCTATGCTGTGGTAACATATTTTGCTACCTCCGTGCAAGTTCATCTACGACAATATACAAGAGATGAAAACAATCGACTTTACCCAACTAAAAAAGGTGTCTGTATGTCGCCTGTGCTCTGGCAATACCTTGCAAATCGAATCGAGCTAATCAACGTGCCTTCCTCAACCGAAGAGACTATTGTTCTGAAAGACGCTTTGATGATTTCGACTGTGTTCAGCGAGGACATTTCACATATTACCTGCCAGCGATACTTCAAACAGAAGGACTTTTCTAGAAAGTTTATTCCAGGAACTTGTGTTATGAATGAAAACAGTTGGTTAGAATTAGCACAAATTCGCAAAAGAATTACGGAGAGTGCCATGTCCATGGTCTTTGATTGTATTTTTCGAAAATTGCTGTTAAATGAAGTTTCGAAAATCACACCAAATGTTGTTGTGGATACAGACATTTCGGAAGTGGAATCAGTACTAACTACTTCATTAATAGAACTTTTTTGTGAATACTTAGGGAATTCTATTACCGACATGTTTGAATGCTATGGGTGTGCCCAACAATATGGTAATCAACTCGGACATGAATGCATTACAATGGATCATGAAACTCGCTTCCAACTCTATGGTGATCTAGCCTTTTTTGCAATGAACTTTGAGCAACTAATTCAAGACTTTATTCAACGAAACCTACAAATGTTAAATTATATAAGTCCTATGTTTGTAAATAATTGGGATATGACTTCTGTTATAAACAATGCCAAAAGTATGTATATTGCTTCTGATGTTCATCGCTTGCATTAAATAAAATAATTTTTATGTATATTGATGTGTTATTACTGTTCAATCTTTAGTTTACATATTTATATTTGTGATAATATTTTTTTTTTCAGTTAATTTAACGGTATAAATACTTTGAGTATTCTGCTTTTAACATTATTCATACATGTGATATTATTCAATAAGCACGTCATTCCTTAGTTAAGAATGGACCTTGAAAGGGCTTATCAAGAACCTGAACATCCGAGTAGTTTTGGTGGTGTTGAGGCTTTATTTAGAGCAACAAACGGAAAATTTTCTAGAAAGAATATTAAAAATTGGTTAAGTGCGAAAGATTCATATACTTTACATAAACCTATTATAAAGAAATTTAAGAAAAATAGAGTATTTGTAAATCGAATAAATCAACAATTTCAAGCTGATTTAGTGGATATGCAGTCCCTTGCTAAGTTTAATGATGGGTATAGATTTTTACTGACTTGTATATGTGTTTTATCTAAATATGCTTGGGCTATTCCATTACATGATAAGAATGCGAAAACAATAGTATCCGCCTTTGAACGAATCTATTCTGAACGTATTCCTCTTAAACTTCAAACTGATGCTGGTAAAGAATTTACAAACAAACTTTTTCAGAATTATCTCAAAAAGAAGAAAATAGTATTTTTTATGACGAATAATAATACGAAAGCCTCTGTTGTAGAACGATTTAACAGAACGTTAAAGACAAAAATGTGGAAGTATTTTACGGAAATGAATACAAAGCGTTATATCGATGTTATTGATAAATTAGTCCATAGTTATAATAATACTTGGCACAGAAGTATTCAGATGTCACCCTCTTCTGTAACCAATGAAAATGAAAAAGAGGTATGGAAAAATTTATTTGGAAATCAAAATAAAACATTATCTAAACCTAGATTTCAAATAGGGGATACAGTTCGAATTAGCAGAGAGAAATTAATATTCGAAAAAGGATATGAACAAAATTGGACGAGAGAGATTTTTACCATTTATCACATTCTTCGTAGGGAGCCCACTGTTTATAAAGTAAAAGACTTAACAGGAGAAGTAATTCAGGGTACATTTTATGAACAAGAACTTCAAAAGGTAACGGATTCAGGCTATTATCCTGTCGAAAAAATTTTGAAAACACGAAAAAAGAATGGTAAGATTGAATATTTTGTACAATTTTTGGGGTATCCAGAAAAATTTAACATGTGGGTACATGACGTGAAACATCTATAAAGAACGATCAATATCTACTTAATCGTCAGTCGTAAAAATGTCTTTCTACGTAACACTTGTGAGTGATAGCTCCAAGGATTTTTTTCCAGAAAATAAAATTTCACATTTTATTACACAACTTCCGACTCCTATTACTCTAAAGGGAGAGTGGGAAATTGGATTAGTTGACTTTATTTATCCTCATACATGGTACAATATAAGAGAGGGTAATAATTTATTCGGTTTTGATCTGGGTGATGGGAAGTTGATAGCTAGAAAAATTTCTCAAGGATGTTATGAGTCTATACCCGACATTTTAGAGGGGATGTACTTAGAAGATTTTAAGAACAAAATAGAATTTCATTATCATCCTGTTGTCAAAAGAGTGAAAATCAAGACAAAAGGACACGCTAAAATTTTTTTAAATGAAGGTGTTTCTGAACTCCTTGGTTTCGAACCAGGTGAAATTAAAGGGAAAGTAGAAAGTCCTTATATTGCCGATCCTAATGCTTCGTTTCCCCTTATATATGTTTATTGTGATTTGGTAGAACCTCAAATTGTGGGTGATATTCAAGCTTCCCTTTTAAAAATTGTAAAAGTTGAAGGAAAAGATGGAGAAGTGGTGAATTCACACTATACAAGACCTCATTATGTTCCCGTAATACGCCAGCAATTTCAAACAATCGAATTGGCTCTTAGATTGCATTCAGGTGATTTAGTACCCTTTGAAAGGGGTAGAGTTATAGCGGTGGTTCATTTTCGCATGAGACAAATAGTATAAATTAAAAATAATGGAGGTATAAAGCTCATTCGGGGATCAAACTTGATGGAATAAAGATGCTCGTTCCATATACGTGTTGTTTAAAACAATATGAAGACTATTTCATCGACCAAGCTGGCAAAGGACTTTCTTATTATCAAGGTCAATCATTTCAAAAAGGATACGGCATCGGAGGATGGTTTAAAAGACTATTCCGTTCTGCTCTACCCTTTTTATCTCGAGGAGCCAAATCTGTTGGAAAAGAAGTTTTAAGAACAGGGACTCAAATAGCGAATGATGTATTAGAAGGACGAAATCTTCAAGAATCAGCTGAAGAGAGGGCAAAGGCAGCAGGAAGAATATTAGCAAAGAAGGCAATTAAAAAAGCAGATGATATGCTCGGTAAAGGGAAAGCCTATAAAAGAAAGAAGAAACTTCCAAACTATCTCATTCAATCGAAAGTAAGGAAGAAGAAAAGACGTGATATTTTTGATACGCAATAAAAATGGCATTTCTTTTGAAGGATTCTCCAGAATGTGCAAAATCCGAACTTAATTTATTTGCACTTCCACCTACCCAAACGGTGATTGAAAGAGGTCATTGGGTTCAGTTTCATCCAATAGCAAACGTATCTGATGGAGGACCTATTGAATTTATCATTTCAGGAAGCGGTGAAGAGTACCTTGATTTATCTCAAACTCAACTTTATGTTAGAGCAAAAATTTTAAAAAGTGATGGAAAAGTAATAACAAAAGAAAATAATGTTGGCCCCGTTAATCTTTTCCTTCACTCTTTATTTTCTCAAGTGGATATTAGTTTAAATGAGAGAATCATCTCATCTAGTAGCAATACTTACGCTTATAGAGCTATCATAGAAACTCTTTTAAACCATGGATATGACAGCAAGATTTCACAGCTTACATCTGAAGTTTATTATAAAGATACAGCGGGTCGAATGAATATATATGATGAAGATGATAAGGACCCAAATGAAGGATTCAACAAACGAATTTCATTATTCAAAAACAGCGTGACTGTTGATATGATGGGGCGACTTCATGTAGATTTGCTTAATCAAGATAGACTTTTACTTAACCTAGTGGATTTAAAGATTAAACTCATTAGAAGTAAAACAGAATTTTGCTTAATGGGAGATGGAGATTATAAGGTTGTTTTTGATCACATCTCTCTCTTTGTAAGAAAAGTACGTGTAAATCCAGGAGTTCTCATAGGACATGCGAAAGCTTTAGAGAAAGCAACAGCTAAATACCCCATTGACAGAGTTGTATGTAAAGTATTTTCTATACCTCAATCCAGCTATTCATTCATTCAGGATAACGTTTTTTCGGGGCAGATGCCCAAACGACTGGTATTGGCTTGCGTGGATAATGATGCATTTAACGGAAACTATAAGAAGTCTCCCTTCGAATTCAAACATTATTATATGAACTTTTTAGGGGTTTATGTAGATGGTCAACCTATGCCTCACCAACCATTAGAACTAGATTTTGAAAAAGATAACTACATTAGAGCATACCAGAATCTATTCTTACAGTCTGAAGGTCTTTATTTATCGAGAACTGAATTTCCTAAAGGATATGCATTATATCTGTTTGATTTATCACCTGATTTATGTGACGCGGAACATTTCAATTTGATCAAGCACAGTAACTTAAGAATAGAATTAAAATTTAATAAAGCCCTAGAACAGACGGTTTCATTAATAGTCTTTGCCGAATTTGAGTCCCTGATTGAAATCAACAAAACAAGAAACGTGCTCTTCGATTTTGGAAGCTAATGTATGCATCACAGATTCATCGAATTTTATCTAGAGATAGAGATGCGTCAAGATATTTCATTGGAGTTTTCCCATCAGACGAAATACCTCCTCCAAAAGAATGTACTACTCTAGTTATAAATACGGATACACATGACCAAGAAAGATCACACTGGTTGGCAATGCATATTAAAGACAAGAACACTTTAGAATTTTTTGATTCTTATGGATTCCCACCCGAAATGTATGGGGATCATATTTCCAAGTATGCTGAACAGTTTACGAATGTGAAGTGGAATAAGAAATCCATCCAAAGTCTCACATCAAATGTTTGTGGACTTTATTGCGTGTATTTTCTTTTAAAAATAAGCCAAGGTTATTCTATGGATTATGTGTTATATGAATTCTTTCGTAGTAAACTCAATGATTTTCGATTGTATCAATATTTTAAAAAAAGGTATAATGTAAGATTAAATTTTAGATGGTGAATAAAAAAAAATATATATTTCTTATAATTTGTGTTTGAGTTATTATTTTTTGTAAGAGAACTAGAATTTAATTTTTATTACAAATTTAAAATATTTTTGATGTTTAATGATTAACATAAATAAAATACTATATTATTTTATTTTGTGAAATAAATAAGAATTAAACAAGTATAAATTGAATAGAAAAATGAATTTATTTAGAAACAAAAAATTACACTTAATATTCTATCCATGATAAAGGTTTTGCATACAATATTTTTGTTTTCAAATATTTATTCTTAATATAACTTGTTGGAAAGTTTTTTCTTTTTAAAACTTCGTTAAAAAATTCAAATCCTAAAGGTTTTTTTTTCCTATCCCTTACTAGATGAGTAATCAAATTTATAATATTTGTATTGCGTATAATTTTTCCATCCACTATTAGCTCTTTATCAGGTGTCCAGTATATTTCTCCATGATTCTGCTGGATAAAGTTTAAAATTTTCTTTGGGATATTTTTGTATTTCCCTGGTGCTATATTTCCTATCTCTTCTTCAATTCCTTCAGCATTTGCTCCATCTTTGGGGCGGGTTTCAACATGCTCTTTTGGTGATATACTTGTAATCGTATTTGTCTTATCAACCTTGTCTGTAGACTGATTTTGATAATTTTCTTGTTTTGTATCCACTGTCTTCATGATATCAGGATTTTTACTAGGATAGGGAAAGTTTACAAACTTCTGAAGAATTTGTAGGTAAAGAGTTGCTTTTTCTTCGTCCGTGATATGTTTCCTTTGAAGAATGGCATGCATCTGTTTATCTAGTGTAGACAATCGGTCTTCAGCAAATTTTCGAAGTCTCTCTTCCGGTACAAGCATAAATTTCTTAGTATGCTCCATTAAACAGAGAAGATAAAACCGAAAGGGCAGCTGGAATTAAGAAACTAAGGAATCCTTCTCCCTTTTGAACTAACAAATGCCTCTTCTTATACAAAGGAACGGATCTATCCCCTAACTTTCGTACGACCGTTTTAAAAGGAGCCAGATTTGATTTCTGACGTTTGGTCAATGGAACATTGCCTTTTAAAGTATTAATTGCACATTCACATACGGCCTTTATCAAAGAGTTCGGACACTTCCGCAAAATTTTTTTCTTAATTTTACTCTTCGCTAAAAATTTTAAATGCTTAACATGTTGTTTAGTCGACATGTTTAGAGCAAATGTTGTATATCATACATTACAATCCTTTAAATACTACGTTTTGTTACAAAGAAATGATTAAAGCAAAATTAATTATTTCTGGAAGCAATTATTATCGAGGTACATAAACAATATTTTTATCCTCAGGAAAGATATTCGTACGCACGCGTAATTCTTCATCAGTTTCAGGTTTCAAATCGATAAATAAATATCCATATGGACGAGTTGTTGCATCGTTATAACTTTCAAGAAAAAATTTTGATTTTAATGGATACATTTGTCTAGCTAAACAGGAAATTTGTTGTTTGTCTCTAACGCTTTTGAAGCAACATAAATAAGAAGCATTTAAAGAAACATTCCTCATTTCTCTACCTTTGTGAAAAATGTTCTGAACAATAAAGATAACAGATATATTCTTATGATGACTTCCCTTTGTAAACAAATTAGATAATTTTTTATCATCACCCAATTCACTCATTAAATCATCTAGTATTATAAGAACATCTCTCATATTTTCTATACCTTGGGGTATACCTTCATGAAATTCAACATCAAGTATTTCATTAAAAAGTTCTTGATAAGCGCCATAACACCAAATGACTTTTGGAGGGAAAGGCTTGATTATTTTTTTATCTAATAAACATTTTACAAAAAAAGTTTTACCAGAATTTGAGGGGCCACATATTAGCATAGAAAAAGGATGTATCATGTAGGGGAACTCCATTGCAAATGAGAAGACATTTTTTAGGACATTTACTTTATATGTTCATAATATCATTATAAAATTATCCTAAAAGTAAATTATAAAAAAAGTACAAGTAAAACCAATATACAAAAATAAACATTTTATTTACACACACACACACACAAAATATTATAAAATTAATCCGTAATAATTCAAAACATACAGTAGGTTTTTAGAAATAGACATACATAATTTTTCGCTTTGGTATGTACAGAAGAAAAAAATACAACGATAAAGCAGAAAATCACCTTTGCTCACAATTAATGGAGTAATGTCCTAAAGCTAAAGTGTTTATTTTGTTATTTAGCAAGTACCTTTTTTCATCATGTGCAGAAAGGGCAAGCTTGTTCAAAGTCACAGTGTAAATGTCATGATTCACACTTCTGATTAAGTTCATTGAAGAATACAAATTAATGTCTTCCAGTAAGCATCTTCGATAATCTTCAAAATCTATTTTTTTCTCCAAAGTTGATTTTTTCACACCTTTCAGTTTTTTTATCAAATGACAGTCCTCCACTTTAAAGGAATACATTTTGGAACGTAAACCTATAAATTCGGTCATTACTTTACCGCAATTTTCATCTTTCATTTTACCTAAAACTTTTTTGTTTTTACGAGGAATCCCATAGATGTTATCTGTTGGGTATTCTGAAGTATCAAAAAGATTTATATCATTTTTTATATCATTATAAATATCATTGCATTTTACATCATAAATAAAGCTATCGGTATCAGTATATAAAAGTTTTACATTTTCTCCGTAGCACGCTTTCATCTTATGGTAATGAAACTCGTACATTAAAGTCTTAGAAATATCGAGTATCGACATCCCTACTGCTATAGGCTTGTTCAATGTGAGTGAAGTTCTATTCATATGAAAAGCTGCTAAATTCTCACAGAAAATTGTTCTATCTTTAAAATTTGGTTTAGATATTAATCTTTCTGCCTTTTCCCCATTACTGCACAGACGAATATCCACACGCTTTCGTATGTTCTCCATCGTTTTCCCAAAAATTGCATTATTCATTAATTTGTAGAAATTTTTCTCGAATTCGTTCTCAGCTTCAGTGCGGAATTGAGTATTCATTTTTATATATGGCTGAAGCCAGGATTCTTGATGGAATTCTAAAATTTTGTGTACCTTTTTCAAAACTAGACCTAATTTTAAATATTGTTTCAAATTTCTGATATGCACTACATAGTTTGTTTTAGGGTATAATGTGGTTAACAATCTCTTTTCTTTACATCCGGGAGGTACTGAAGATTCAGGGGCTAATGGTAAATCTGAGTGGTAATCATGTAGAGATTCCGGGTATTCTAAATCCACTTCGAGGATGTATCCTTTTTCACCATTCTCATCGATGTGATCGACTTCTAAGAAATCAACCCACTTAAAATTATTCAAAGGAAGCGGTTGACTCATAGCCCAACCGTAAAGATTATTAGCATCCAAGTATAGCAAAAAGTTTTGCGGCTTACTAGGTTCAAAATTAGGTAGAAACTTATTATTTGCCTTTGCATACCGATTAGAGCATTGTGAGATCCCACCCCGTATACCCTTTTCTACGAATAAATACATATCATAGTCCATCAGCAATTCAATTTTTACATTGGTCAGTTTCAGCATTGAATCCCATGAAAGACCTGGTGCAGTGTAATACCACACTGGATCCAAATTGTAAGCTTTCATGCACACGCTACGAAAATTCTCAAAAATGTCGCTTAAAAGAAGAACATCGGTTTTTACATACAAATCTGAATAATCCCCTAAACTTTTAATATTAAATGCATTCCACACGTGATTTGCATGCTGATAATCATCATCGGTTATATCTTCATCGTTGAGATGATTATAAAATTTCTCTTTGGGGGGTAAACATGTATCATTCAGTTTTTCAACATCTGATACATAATCATAAGGGAAACACCCCTTTCTCATAAGTAGTGATACTTTATCATCTGAAATAAATGATCTCACATTTCTAAACTGATCAGGTTTTAGATTTATTGCTAATTTCTCCAAACTAGTAGGCATAAATCTACAAGAATCTAAAAATCTAATAGAAAATCTTTTACTAATTTTTTTGGAAAAAGAAATGTATTTTTCAGTATTTTCAGGTATCACATTTATATCATAGTTATCATTTCCGAGCTCTTTGATGAACAAATGCGAATCATAACCGGATAAATTATGAAATATAATAGGTAGAAAGTTGGGTACTTTAAACTTTAAATTACATGAATTATGTGCAGGACCTCTGTAAACACCTGTTAAGTGGCAGTGATCTCGCACTTTCCAGTCCTCTTTCGTGAAATTACCTCCGCAGATGTAACAACGAGTAGAAGAAGCGTTAGCATCTTGCTGCTCTTTCGTGAGGGGGATCATAGGCTTTTTATTTGAATAAAGATATTCAATTTCCTCTGCTTCCTTAGTCGCGACTTCCATAAAAACCTTAGCGGCATCGCTTCCTCTATATACAATAGGATATTTATACATACCATTCATGTAACATATGTAAAAACAAAAACTATATGGCTCATGTTTTTGATATTTCATAGTAAAAGAGTTTACAGAAGAAGGTTCGCAAGATGAGATTGGCTTTGTAATACATTCAAAATCTGCGTAAGCAACGAATGGGATTTGTACAGAGTGCTGAAAATTTTTAAAAAATAGGAATTTCTCTTTGGGCATTTCAATTCTTACACTATTGTGGGAATTGCAATTTTCCCTATGTTTTGTAAGAATATTTTCTGAAATAAAATGTTGCAAGCAGCGACGGCAGATGTATGTCTTGTGGTGAAAATTGCTTAGTTGACTTGAAACAAGTCTGGATAAAGATTTTATCCAGCAATAATGAGAATTGTTATTTGAATTTTTTACATACATCAGGTCGAGATGCTTTTTCTTTTCAATTTTGGTAATAAGGAGAGGAAACACTTTATTTTTTTCATTTAAACTGTACACATTTATCGATATATTATTCTTTTCTTCAAATATCTGTATGTCTTTTAAGGGAGTCGGGAAATTTATTCCTGTGAAATCTAAAGAATTAGTAAAAATATTATATTGTTGTGTGCGGTATGTATGCTCCTTCACCGGGAATAGTGCGGATAGTACGGCCCATTTAAAACAAAGATTGTCATCGTTTTGGATATTTATCACAGCATGTTTCTTTTTTATTATATCAGGTAATTCAATAAATGAAGAAGCGTGTAATGGATTAAATTTGTTAACTCTTATTTCCAAATATAAGATTGAATGTAGACTCCAACCGGATTCTTTTTCTTGGAAATCGGCGGTCTCCGCTAAAAGCTTATCCACAATAGAATAGTAAAATTCACCAATATTTGTTTGGGTAAGAATGATATTATTTTTTGTCTTAAAGTTTTTCTCCTCGGTGACAATCCCTGTATTTGAAGCTTTAGAATATTTACACATTAACATACAATTAACTTTTAGTTCATTCTTTTGCAATTCATTTAATATTATATCCTGAAAATCCTGTTCTTTTGAATTTAAGAATTGCTTTATTTCAAGAAAATTATCACTATTTTCTAAACGTAGAGTTCTTATTCTGCTTTTAAAAGCGCTCTGAATCACAGCAGATGATTTTAATAAAGGTATCTTCCTTACCTCCGTATTGTTTTCATTTGAAGTACTGGGTGCTGCGTCGTCCTTTCCATAAGATGCATGAATTTTCAAATGACGAATTAATCCATGGATTGTCGAACAGTTTTTGTCACACACTGGGCAGACGAAAGAAGTTGTTGGAGCAGCATTTTCCTTCTCTGGATGGGGCATTCTGCCTGATTCACTGGAAGAAGTACTGGCAGCGGTCTTAACAAAGGGTTGTCCGTGGGCCTTTAAATGGTGTCGCTTTAGGTTGTCCATTCTTTTAAAAGTCATTCTACAAGCTGGGCAGATAAATGAAGTAGCTGAATGTGATGATTTCACATGGCGAATCAAGTTCTTTTTTAAAGAAAAAAGTTTTTTGCATTCTGGACATGCAAAGTCGATTTCGTTGATTGTCTCGAAGGGCTCATTCCATTGTGTATTGCTGATATCACCATAATCCATTTCAGCCAATAAATTTCCATCAATGGGAATATCAATCTCATTAAAAATTTGTTCTAATTTATCCATAGTTCTTATAATTATTAAATAATTTAATTCCTTTAAACTCAAAATGTACTATGAAATCTAAGGTTGTAACAGAAGGAAGCAATTTTTTTTTTCCTCTAAAGGGCGTATGAAATTGAAACAGTAGGTGCAAAGCTACTAGAGCAAGTGTGTAGAGTCTAAGGAAGTTGGTATTTATACATCGCTGCCAAAACCAGAATGTAATGTTATCTTTGACACGTGATCGATTATCTGTAGAGGGGAGTTTACCCTCTGAATTTATTTCCATGCTTAACTAAAAAGAACTGGACTGTATACTTTCGAAAATATTCAATAGATTAATTGTTATCGGGGCGCCAGTCTGTATACAATCAGAAATCGGCACAATACGTGGGGTCCTGCAAAAGTCGCCTATTCTTATCTTGGTGATCAAGTCCAATTTAAGAAAAATTCCAGGGTAATGAATACGATTCGCGTATCGGTAAAATATATATATCCCCATAGTCCTTTTCGTATCAATACGAAAGAGTCTCAACAGTTGGTATTTGTACATCGTTATCAAAACCAGAATGGCATGTTATATTTGACACGTTATAGATTATTTGCAAAGGGGAGTTATTTCCCTATGAATTTATTTCCGCGCTTAACTAAAAAGAACTGGACTGTATACTTTCGAAAATATTCAATAGATTAATTGTTATCGGGGCGCCAGTCTGTATACAATCAGAAATCGGCACAATACGTGGGGTCCTGCAAAAGTCGCCTATTCTTATCTTAGTGATCAATTCCAATTCATAAAAATTCCAGGCTAATGAATACGACCCGCTTATAGTAAAAACATACATACCCACAATCCTTTTCTTATCGAAAAAGATATCAATAAATAAACAAGGTAAAGGGGGGAGTCCCAAAGAAGGGGTTGGAGGAGGGGGGGGTCCGAACGAAGTCGAGGGATTCTACCCGTTATCGGTAAGTAGGGGGTGAAATTTCCACCCCCTTTCTCGCGCGCTCCTCATAGCTCCTCCGCTCCTCTGGCCCAGAACCGGTATATTTTAACTACTCATGCTTCTACAAAAGCCGTCGAACTGTTCGTGCAGACACTTGTTGTCTTGCAAGCGATCCCGTTTCCTGACCTTGGGCTCGAGTCGTGGCTGTACGATCCATTAAAGCCATGCGGGTAACATGTCTTTCTTCTCGGCTGTTAGTGACAGAGGGCCGGTGAGATCCAGAATGGCGTTCCATGTGACCATCCATCGATTCCGTGTTCCGCAGACAGTTGTAGGATCTCAACCGAGAGAGCAGCAATACTATGATACGATAAACCATAATCCCGATAGATTACAATTTGACCTCTATCACAGTCAGAAACGTGCTGGTAAGTATTTTTTTTTTTTTTTTCCTTACACGAGGCATTACAACTACTTAACTTTTCACCAGATAATAACGTTCAAGTGCTATTAGAGTATGAGAAACCCGTTGTACAATTTCTTCCTTTACACACATTGTAGGCATCGCTATCGGTGCCTGCTTTGCATTGATGCTTTGTAAAGCTAATCATTTGCATAAATCACAGCATCTTTTTCTTGTCGTGTAAATTTCACGTGTGTAGAGTATCGTCTTCTTGGTGCAGTAGTTTTTTTATGGCTAGTAGTGTACTTGCTCTTAAAACTACCATTAATTTTACTTAATTTAGAGTATTTAGTAAGTAATTAACGCTACGTTTTTAGGAAGCTCATTAAAATTATGCTGAATCACTTTGATTAGCTCTGAGGAAAATCCTCGCGTTGAAACAATCTTTTCTCGGTTAACTGCAAAGGTCAAAGTTTCAGCTAGGACCTGTATTAAGATGTTTAGATGTCCTTAGCAATTAATGTTTAGATGTCCATGTCCCCATAAAAATGTAATTCAAAATCTAAACAAAAAATAATGAGATTTTCAGCTTTTAAAATTAATTAATTACAAACAATGAAATTAATTTAATAAAAATATATTAATTTAATTTTAGTTAGTTCAAATTTTAAATTAACATAATTTCAAATGCTTCTAACTAAATTTTTTTTTCTAATAATTGGACTGCTTAAAAAGTCTGAGAAAGTAATAGAAAAATTATATGACTGTCATTTTCTTAACTGCTATCCTGTACGTTATAAGAAATCATGTTTTTGTGTTATAAAAAAAGAGAGTGAAAAAAATTTATATAAAATGGTAAAAACATAATTACTTGAAATTCTTTGAGAGTTAAAACAACATAAATAAAACAGTTATAATGCTGTTAATTCACTATGAACAATAAAATAAAACTATACCTAGAAATAACTAAATATTTTTTTTTCTTTGCGAGCTCAGGTATTTTATTAAAATTATTTTTAAAGTAAGTTTTTCAATAAGTTTACAGGTAATACCCAGATAACTCGATTGTTATTTTCTTTCAAAGGCCGTGTAATGGGAATGCATATTACATCATGGCAGAAAGAGAGAGTTAAGCTATGAAAATTAAATAACGTTCATTATAAGTTATTATTTTATTATAATTAAGGGAAATATTTTTGCTGAAGTGGTCTTCATCAAAATTCATACATATTAATGTACATTAAATAAAAAGCAAAATACAGAGCTTTAAAATGTATTAATATTCCCCGAACCAAAGAAATTTCAAATTCTAATAAATTTTAGTTTTCTACAGGCAACCTAATCCGACATTCACGTTCAAATGAAAAGTTTCCAATGAGATAACTTGAGCACTTAAATTTTTTTATTGTGTTGTGTCGTGTGCACGGAGATTTCATTTATTTCGAATAATACTATTAAAACTTCAAGTATTATTCAAAGATTTATCTTCACAAACCCGTCTTGGAGAGAAACTTTTCTTTAGGATGCCGTGTTGTGTGAGGCTTTTCCCACAATATTATCGAGTCCTTTAAAGCGAAACCGTTTTATAAATGTATTTCTTATATGTGAGTTTTTCCATAATCTAAAGGTCAATAATATTCTGTGCCACTGCTAGCAAATATTCAGACATAATTTTAAAATTTTAAGTGAACTTTCATCCGAATTTATGAATGAGTAAAATAAAGTTTCTTCTATTAGAAGCAAATAAAAAATATATCTATAAATTATAATACTAATCGAAAATGTTTCTGAAAGATTCTGTTGCATTTCGTCTCAGGAAACATGCGCTAAATCAAAATAAAAATATTTTAATAAACAATCAAAACATGTGTGTAAATTTATTTTATACTTTATCCAAAATTCTCTTTCCCATTTAATCTTTGTTTTCCTGCCTTATATATTCACGAATAACATTCAACAATTATTTATTTATCGGCAAAGATCAGTAAACCTTAAATTTCCAATCTTATTCCATTTCCTTTGATGGTCAAAGCCAGAACTACTTCATGCACTACCATCTTATCGAAACCTAAAATACCGAATACTGAATTAGCAAGAGTGAAAATAACTTTCATTTCAACCCCAAATTACTTTGATCTGGCATCGGTTTGCATTGCGCGTCTATGATTTTAAGTTCTCTGATTTAATTATAAATAAATAATGAATTTAAACATCTGAAAGACTTCATATTTTTCCAAACCGTAATATAATATTATATATATATATATATATATATACACACACACATGTATGTGTGTGTGGCTTTATAGAAAAAACACCCGATCATAGAGGGCGCTGCCTCTGCAACTGAAGGGAACACGCTCTCGAGGGAGAGAGGGCTAGAATCATCGAAACGAGGAAGATACCCTCGTTGATGTCTCGTAGCAATATAGACGATTTGTTGTTTTAGAAGTTAAAGACGATAATTACTTTTGTTTTTAAATGTTACTGTGAAATGTCTCTTCCAGTGTGCATTAAGTGTTAATGTGAACCGTCAATATTAAATATGCTGTCATTCAAGGTTTGATTCTTTAATTAGAATAATTAGTAATATCGGCCATCCCACAAATCAGAAGTGGGATAAGGATGTAAGCACATTATCGGATATAAAATTCGTGATGGTGTAGGACTCATAATCAAATTGCAAACTGTTTAATTTTAAGGAGAAAAAAAGTGTGCCAATTATTGGATAATTGTGTGCTCACTTAAAGGATATAAATTCAAGACTTTGAGGTGAGTCAGATTTATTTTTATTTGCTAATTTAAAGATGAAGATTGACGATATTAATGTGATAAGCGATGCGCTGAAGAAAGAAAAAATTAAAACTTTACATAAATTTATTTTTGATACAGATGGCGATGCTAAAAATACGGAAAGAATAAGAAACTTCACTGGTTTCGAATTCACAGTAAATTACTCTAATTTTATGTCTAAATTAAAAACTATTAATGAGACTTTTTCATTACATGAATTGATTAACATTTGTGATATTCTGAATATTGCATTCCAAGGAACAAAAACCGAAATAATCAAGAAAATATTAGTTCTGTTAAATGATGTTAACTCACTTTATCAATATATTCAAAATTCGAATCAATCTGTATCGGAAAGCGAAACGGAAGTAGCAACAAAACAAATCCCATCAGTGCAGAGTCAGAACATTAATGAGTCAGTAATTCATTCTGAAGAGCGGTGTTATGATTATGGCAACACTCGAAAACAGAACATCTCTATAAGCTTTTCAGACATTGAAAGTATTATGTCTACTTTTAATGGTGAATTGCATGAAAACATTTCAGTTCGGTTGGAGCAATTTGAGTGCGCGGCAAACATGTTTAATTTATCTGACCTACAAAAGTTTATTTTCGCTAAACGATTGCTTGGTGATAATGCCTTATTATTTGTTAGAAGCGAATTGAATATTACGTCGTATCAGGAATTAAAACGAGTGTTGATAGATGAATTCGAGGTCTCTACTAATTCAACCTAATAGCATGAAATATTCAGTAAACGTAAAATGAAAGAATCTGAGTCAAATCAGGAATATTTTACTATGAAAGAGTTGGGTAATCGAGGGAGAATTGAAGATGCCGCATCAATGCAATATATTATACGAGGAATTAACGATAGAAATAAAAATAAATTAGTTTTATACTGTTGCAAAGATTTACGTGAATTTCGCAAAAAAACTAAAGGTTTACGAGGTTATTAAAAATGATTTTATGACAGAAAAAAGTAAATGTAATTTTAGTAAAGTAAAACAAAAACCTGATAATTTTGTGAATCAGAAACGATTAAGTAATTATGATCAGAATACTAAATTTTATTTTAACTGCGGTGGTAAAGGACATTTATCTAAATTTTGTAAACATAAGAATAAAGGTTTAAAATGTTTCTAATGTCAAAACTTTGGTCATAAGGCGTCTGAATGCTCGGAATTAAATATGGAAACCTAACCCAATGATAATGTAGAATCTCTCAATATTGCGAAACAAGCATATTTGTCCAAAATGGTTCGTTTCGGTAATTTAAATATTAACTCATTGATAGATACTGGAAGTCAAGCTACGTTAATTTCTAAAAATATATTTGAAAAGTTAATTATTTGTGAACTGAATCAGTGTAATTCAATTTTATCGGGATTAGGAGATTGTAAAATAAAGCCCTTATGCCTATTTACGGGAGAGATACAAATAAATAACTTTAAGTGTACTACTGACAAATATGTTGTTGAAAACGGTGCTATACCGCATAATGCTATTATAGGACTTGATGTAATTTTGCAAAATGAAGTTGTAATAAATGAAAATATATTTTCAATAAAATAAATAAATCTCAGTGTGAAGAAAACAATATTTATCGGTTTGGCCAGTTAACATTAATTTTGAGGAAATTGAAGAAAATATAGGTTATAATATTTCAAAATGCATTAAAGATGAAGTGTGTCAATCTATATTAAATTACCAACCGAAGAAGATTAAGTCAACTGACATAGAATTAAATATTTTAACTAAAAATAATGAACCAATATATTAACGACCGTGACGTTTACCTTTTTCGGAAAATAAGATAGTTGATGCTCAAATAACTGAATGGTTAAAACAAGGAATTATAGAACCTTGTTCTTCTGAGTATTCCAGTTCAGTTGTTATTGTTAGGGGGGGGGAGATGGAACTCCACGAATATGTATAGATTATAGAAAGCTAAATAATAATTGTAGTTAAAGACAGATTTCCCTTACCATTGATTGAAGATGTCTTAGATCGATTACAAGAATAGCGAGTATTTAGTACTATTGATTTAAAAAATAGGTTTTTGTCATGTAAACGTGAATGAACAGAGTAGAGAATATACGTCATTTGTCACTCATGAAAGACAATATCAATTTTTGAAAGTACCATTAGGACTATGTAACTCCTCATCGGTTTTTTAGATTCATAAATACTATTTTTCGACCTTTAATCAGTGATGGCATTGTTTTACCCTATATGGATGATGTAATAATATTATATGCAAATGAAAGGGAAGGAATTAAAAGTCTAAAACTAGTTCTCAATTTTGCGTGTGAATATGATTTAGAAATTAATATTAAGAAATTTCAGTTTTTAAAGGAAAGAATAGAATTTCTGGGACGCGTGATAGAAACGGGTTGTATTTAACGTCCACTTTAAAAACTAAAGCTGATCTAAATTTTCCTGAACTTACTAATATGAAACAAATCCAACGATTTTTAGGCTTAACCGAATATTTTAGAAAATTTATTCCAAACTATTCTATTATTGCTAAATCTTTTAGTTATCTTTTGAAAAAAGACAGCAAATTTAGATTCAATGAGAAAGAGAAAAATTCCTTTAATAAGCTTAAAATGTTGTTATCTTAGAAATCTGTTTTAGGAATATATAACCCAAATTATGAAACAAAACTACACACGGATGCTGGCCTGGATGGGTATAATGCAATTTTGTTGCAGAGATCTCCAAATGTTAATAGTTTTCATCCAACATATTATATGAGTAAGAAGACCACAAACGCTGAAAAGAAGTACTCCAGTTACGAACTTGAGGTTCTTGCTGCTATAGAAGCCATTAAAAAATTTCGTGTATATTTGCTAAGGATACCATTTAAAATTGTGACCGACTGTTTCAGAAAACGATGAATAAAAGAGACTTATGTACATGAGTAGCTCGATAGGCGTTATTACTGGAAGAATTTAATTAAGCAATAGAACATCGATCTGGTTCAAAAATGACTCATGTTGATGCTCTAAGTAGATCCTCTATTAATATTTTTTGTATTTCTGTGGGAAATGTTCTACCTAAACTTAAATTAGCTCAGATCGAGGATAGATAAATAAATTCAATTAAAGACCTTTTGAAAATTTCCAATTATGAAGACTATTTTGACAGTAACGAAATTCTCAATAAGTTTGCTGGCGGTAAAGAAGTAATAGTTGTACCTGAAAGTATGCAAACTGAAATAATTAAAAAATACTCATGAAGAGAGACATATGGGAGTTAAGTATACAGAGAAACACTTAGAAGATCATTATTTTATTCTTAAATTGAAAGAAAAGATTGAAAGACCAATAGCTAATTGTGTGCAATGTATTCAAGCAAACAGTAAAAAAGGAAATCAAGAAGGATTTCTTCATCCAATTCATACAGATAATTTACCTTTACACACGTATCACATAGATCCCCTAGGACCATAAGAAAGTACACCAAAATATATAAATCATCGTCGGATTACAACTTGTGCAAAATTTATAAGGTGGTGTGTGACATAAACTATCGAATTTTACTTCATTTATTTTACTGTGAATCTACTAATTATGACTTTTTCCCGATTATGACTATTTTCCCCCAAACATGATTGGATTTATCTATGTTTTTTAAGGGGGTTGAAAAAAAAGAGAGAAGAGAAAAGTGAAGCGGATGACAAAGCAAGACGATGATACTTCATAGACGATAGTGTTTTCCGAAGACGATGATGTTCCAAGATTGATAAATGCTGTTCGAATTATCAACTTGTTACTGCTTTTGAATTTTCTCTTTTCAGCTTTATTTTTTAGGTTGAGACGATCTTTCTTTTGTTGGAGTCAAAAAGCTGAGGTCATCTTCTTCCAGGATGGCCGAGTGCGGCTTTGTGGAAGACACACCTGATCATAGAGGGCGCTGCTTCTGCTATTGAAGGGAGCACACTCTAGAGTCGGCTAGAGTAATCGAAACGAGGAAGATGCCCTTGTTGATGTCTCGTAGCCATATAGACGATTTGTTGTTTTAGAAGCTAAGGCTGCCGTCTACCTGCCATTTTGATTTGTGGACGTACTCTTAATCCTATGGAATGTCGATTTTAATTCTCACATCTTTACTATTTGATCAATTTGAATACAATAAATTGCATCTGAAAGAGCAAAAAATATTGAATGATTATGTGCTTTACTTTTACTTTAATTACTTTTAATTAAAAGTAATTACTTTCTTCCCCGATTTTTAAAAATATTTCAAACTATTTTTTAAAGACCGGAAAACTCACAAACGAATCATTAAAATAAGAATAAAAATATTTTTTAAAAATCAGATGGGAAAAGTAATTCCACAGAAGCATTCATTATTTTTTGCTCTTTCAGATGCATTTTATTGCATTCAAATAGTAAAAATGGGAGAATTGAAGTCGAAATTCCATAGGATTAACATTACGTTCACGAAATCAAAATGGCTGGTAGATGGGAGCCTTAAAGGCGATAATTACTTTTGTTTTAAAATGCTACTGTGAAATGTCTCGTCTAGTGTGCAGTAAATGTTAATGTGAAACGTCAATATTAAATGTGCTGCTATTCAAGGTGCAAGAATCTAGCACCCGAACCTGGCAGCAGATAATGCAGATATTGGGGATCTGGCAGCGGGTCAAGTATATAGAGAAGGATCTGGTAACGAAGGAGGATGTATTTTTAAAAAATCTTCACTATAAACCAGTTTTAAAACTAAATTCGCATATCTTGTTGCTCATTTAAACTCTCTAACTTCACACAGAGAAAAATCGCTCTCTTTTATTCTACGAGTACTGGTACTCAATTGAAATGCATTCCAAGTTAGTACTTTTAAAAATCCAACGGAATCGGTGGGAATCGACTGGTTTGTGATGTGTTCCTGAGTATACGGAAAATAAAGAAATTGGACTGAATGTTGTAATCATTATTTTTCCTTTTGAACACCACACTGGTCATCAATTCTAGAAAAGAACCCAATATCTAACGGTCCACAAGTGTGGGCGGGGGTTCGAATCCCCCTTCTGACATCACTGTTAGATATTGAGTCTGTGAATGTACTTTTCCCCGGGGTCAAAGACATTTTAGCAAAACTAAAAAGAATTCAGTTTTTGTCTTAGTGAAGTAAAAATGTATTTGAATGTACTGTAAATAATTGTTATAAATAACTTTCCTTCGTGGTTAATTATTAGCAAATGCTTTGATCCATATTCAAGGTTTAAGTACTTTCTAAATCTGGGATTGCTAAAATTGTAAGGGTTAACAGGGTAGGAAGTGAAAAAAATTTAAGATGCTTTGTTTTGTACAGTTAAGGTAAAACTTCAGTAAAATAAATGAGATTTTGATTAGTTCTTTTTATACCCCTATTTTTCAAAAAAAGAAGGGAATAAAGAATGCGGAAAACCGCTAAATTCTGTTTTTATAACTAAACTTCTAAAATTAAGGTAGATTCATACATTAGCTTCCAAAAACTGCACACTGATATAAATATAAAAAACAAATTACGGTAAAAATTATTAATATTATATTTAGATCTAACTGATTACATATCTTGAATTATGAATATCGATTTTTTGTAAAAAAAAAAAAAAAAATGAGCTAAATAAGATCTTGCTTTTGAAGATGAATAGGGATTTTTTTTATTGATTTTCCGCTCAAGCTAAGGCATATTTTTTTTTAATATTACCTTGAGTACATTTTGTATTTCAATCATATGGTTGTTGTAATTTTGTACAAAATATTAGCATATTATGAATTATTTATTGCATATTTACTAATTGCTTGGAAAATAAGAATATTTTCCAAGGGTTTCTAACATGATATAAAATATATTATATAATTATCTGATATTTTGTACCATATAATTATCTGTTTCCATACACTGTATTTAATAAGGGATGTATGTACAGGTTGATTTAAGGGTTGATATAAATAATTTGAACAACTGTCAATTGCTAGATGACGCTGTAATTGAAAACATAAATAGCGAGTTTTCTTACATAGCGTCATTTCTACCATGGATTTCAGCATGCATAGCGACGTACAGTAATCAGGAAAAGGCCACACCTCCTGAAATCCTTGGTAGAAATGATATGTAAGAAAACTCGTGATTTATGTTTTCAATTACAGCTCCATCTAGCGATTCACAACTTGCTCTCCGCCTATGCATTTAAAGGTGAAAATTGCTTTAGATGATTTATATCAGGATTCGGGCTAGAAGAGCGCTCCACGTTCTAGGCGCCCTCAGAATTCAACGTCAACGTTAGATGATTTATATCACTTCGTAAATTTTTGCCCACGAATTTCAAAACACCCTACATTTAAAGAATGGAATATCTTAGGACAAACTCAAATGTTCACAGTTATATTTCTCCATTCCCCAAAAGTTCCTAAGTATCGGTAGCTTACATCCTTATAGAGTGTAATAAAAAAAATGTGTATTCTGTTCAATTCAGATTATCTGTATTACTGGATGATACAATTTCAATAAGTTTTTTTAATTAAAGATAAAGGACTCAACATGACAGTAAATTTAGCTTTATCTTGTAAATCATTTTGGAAATTTTGTGCCAAATTTTTAGTTTATTTTCTTTAATCTATGAAATCTAATGGCATTTCTTGAATTAATATATATATATATATATATACACTATCATTTTTCAGATGTTTTAAGAAAGGGGACAACATGGAGAGTAGTTGGCATTTTAATCTTTCATATTTGATTTCTTTTAGATTCACATGTGCAAAATTATTTTAGGTCCCTTTTTGTATTCACATGTTTTGAAGTTGTAAATAATTATCGGATTGATTTTCAGTCACTAATATGAAAAAATTATTTGGTAAGTTTAACCATAAAATATTTTGATGACATTTTTATTGTTCTAAGGAATGCTACATATTAGCACCTATTTGTATTGTGAGGATGAGTAAATTTTCACAAATAAGTATTAATTTCCAGATGCACAGCTTTCATTTGAAACTATAGAGATAAATATTCTTCAAAAATAAACAGCATAAGTTTTTTTTGAAGCTTAGTTGATTATAGCAAATCGGGAAACACACAACTGTCACTTTAATACCCAATACAATATCAATAATAATAAAAAAGACAGGTGAACATAAAGAGAAATAAAAAAATATAGGATGTTTAAAAACTAGATTTGCAGCATAAGGGAATTTATGTATAATGTTTAAATTTGAATGGATAAAAGATATAAAAATACTTAATTGTATTTCTTTTGTTATGTGTTCTTTGAATTTTCGAATGGCTGAAATAAGACAGTCTATAAGTTCTTTACAAAGTTTTCTATTTTTTTTTTTTTCAGAGCATTTAAAATCATTTTCAATGAATACTTTATTTTACTCTTTATTTCTGTAAAAGAAATTTCGATAAATTTGAATGCTTGTTGAATGTTCATTATTAAGGCTAGATATATTTACAATTTTAGTCTCTGAGAGAATATTTGTTGGTAAATTCCTTAAGTGCATTAAACACATATTTTACCCATATGCATATAATTAAAATGGTATTTTTTACAAGAGATATAATGTTCATAACCTACGTGATGTACATATTTTGTTTAAAATAAAAAGTTTTGTTTTATTGTTTGATAATAGTTTCATGAAACTGCATAAATTTATATGTTTACAATTAGAAGAAGCCTTTTCTTTCTCAATTTATGACATCTAACATAAAAACTTACTTCATTTATAATAATGTCAAAAAGAACATAAATTTTGTTGTGAGGTAAGTAATAATTTCTTAAAATAAATATATAGAAATTAAGTTTTAAAAAAAGTAGCGCGTATTATACTTAAAAAAAAAACTCTTTAAAAAGATGTAATAAATTACCGATTAATACAAAACATTGAGCAGTAATATTGAATTATTTTTCTTATTTACACTACGTATGTTTGTGAATAATATTTTTAGCTTCAAATCTAATTGATTGATTTTCGTTTCAAGCGATGAATATATGATTGGTATTCTAAGTTTTAATATGCTATTTGTGTGTGAAAGTGTATTAGAATTATTGTTCTGTTTTATAAAATTATATATAATTTATAAAAATTATATATATATATATATATTATAATATATATATATTATAGATTAGAATAAATTGGAAATGAAAACTGTAGATTATGTAGTTCTCATTTCCAATTAGTGTTAATGTGATTTTGTTTTTCTGCCATTAGATGGCGCTCCTTTTTTTCCTGCATCTCTCATACAGGTGTGGCCAACTTTTTTGGGAAGACTGCCACATCTGAACTAACAGAAATCATACATGCCTCTTCCAACTTTTCCAACAGTGTGTGTGTCAGAGAGAGAGAGAGCGTGCGTGCAAAAATAATAATGTAACGAATAAAACAAACGTTCATATTTGGCTTTATTGTCAAAAAACGTTATAATGGTTCAGTCAGTTAAGCTAGGTATAAAATAAAAATAAATAACTTAAAACATCTGACATTGAGTAATTATTAAGCAATCAATATTTTAAAAGTGTAGTTTTTGAATTTTTTTTTTTTTTTTTTTTTTTTTTTACCAAGTCATCTATATTAGGATTAGTGCTTAAAGTTTCAAACAAAATTTGTATTTTTAGTGCATGTCAGGAAATCTTGAACTATATTTTGATTTAATTACGTTCATAATAGAAAACATTTGTTCACAAACATATGGTGATTAAAATCACCAACAATATTTGACAGCAATGATCACTCAGTCAAATATCTCATTATACTTGTGACAGGGAAGGCCGTTCTCAAGGACGATTGATTCATTAGAATATGAGTAGATGTTTTACGGATTTCGACAAAGTTTCTGAAGATGATATTATTATTTTTCAGATTTTTAAAATTTTTCAAGAAGTCTTCACGTGCTATTGCTAGTACGCCGCAGTGCCACAATGTGGCACGCGAACCACGGGTTGACTATCCCTGCTTTAATGTAAGAAACAAATAAAACTCTCTCTAGCTTTTTCCACCGAATATGCAGTTTGTTTTTACTCTGTCAAATGCACAAATAAAGAGTTTTAACATGTTATGAGTACCTGCACAAACGTAAATGCGCTGAATATATATCAAAGATTATAAATCTTTCACAATCGAAACGGCATTGAAGGAATTTATTTCTTAAAGGTAATATCGTTGCGTCGAAGTTTGGCCGATTGGCAGTTTGGCGGGAAGGAAGCGTAGGCTTATTTTGAAAAGATCAGGTAAGAGACAGGAAGATCATTCTTGATTAGCCTAGAAGCATTACCGCCGCTTATTTGCTTGAGAAACCTGCTAATCTATAAATTTCTAAACGGGAAATAAAGTCTGAATTTCAGCCGACATATCAAGCATTTTGACCTTAGAAGCAGATTGGACGACGTGGAAAAGCAAACAATCCGCAATTTACATGATTATCAGGCGGGAGCAATCGAGGTCACAGATGGCAGGCTGAAGAAGCCAGACCTCATAGATGTCGATGAAGAAAAATGGGTAAGAAAGAAAGCATGAAGAACGCTGCGATTTGTACCGAAAATGAATAGCTATACAAAGTCAATGATAGCAAGCACCAAAACATTATGGACAAGAAAACAGCATATGAAGCTTTGGAATCATTATAACTGCAATTTGAAGCAATTTCAAAAGATAAGTTGTTTAAAATATGCATTGGGGTTATAACATTTAGCTGGAATCAAGGAGATTATGTTTCTACACACGTAACAAAGCAAAAAGGTCTTGGGAATGAACTGAATAACGGACGAGGCAAGAAAGAGATTTTCTGATTTAATACTTGTCAAAAAATGTCTTACATATTTTACCTAGTCAGTTGAAACCTTTCTATCCAGTTAGATTTTATTAATTGGGAATAACAAGTCATATGAAAAATTAACAGTGCGACTATGCACGTTTATAAGAAATTTAACAAAAGCTACAGACTGTAACAAAGGTGCTAAGGAAACATTAGTAGCTCTGAAATTGGAAAGGCATAGACATGACGGTAAAAGTAAGTCAAAAACAAGAAAAGCACATACCTACATGAACTGTTAACGTAAAGGTCATTGGATAAGAGATTGCAAAAAGGGGATTTCAGGTGGAAAACTACCAAAACCACAAATCAAGTTATACACAGTCACAACACAGTATCAGCAAACATAGCACCGATGTCTGTTTGTGAGGAAGCCTGTACAGCAGAGACTAATTCAACGTCACATTGGATTGAGAATGAAGCTATAAGCATATCACAAACTGATCCACATACCTTGTCGACTTTATGAAATTTAATTATTCTTGCAGGATTAGAGCTGCTGGGAATGAGACTGGTTGCACTTGCGAAAGGCACTGTAAAAGTCAAAGCAACTATTCATAGAAAAGGCCAAAAAGCTCTAAAAAATGTTTGGTATGTTCCAAAAATTAATAGAAATTTATTCTCTGCGCTTGCAGCTCAAGACAGAAATCAAAACTATGAATTTGTGTCAACTCCCACAGTGTTCTGTCTTAAAATCAAAGGCTGACAGTACCTTTTACTTCAGAACAGAATAAAGGAGTGAATGGGAAATAAGAGGCGTTGTTGAAATGGACAGAACGTTCAAATAATCAAATTCTGAGACTAATTTCACTGCATCAATCTGAGCTGAATTAGTTAATTATGTCATATATATACGAAATAGAACAGGAAAGTCATCAGTAGAAAATGAAGTCCATATGAGCTTTGCTCAAAAAGAAACCCCGGTTGGATCTACATGTCATGTCCCTATTCCGGTTCAGAAGAGAGAAAAAAAATGAACAAGGCCATTCAAGGTTACCTTGTAGGATATGTTGAAGATGAACGTTACAAATTTGGATAAAGAAAACATATCGGGTAATTTTGTCAAGAGATATAATCTTTCAAGGAAAGGCAGGCAAATGTGATGACTGTACTGAATTAATATTACAAAATAGGATAAAAGAAAATTCAAATTATGGAAAGTGTGAGGGGCAACACATAGAAATTAACGAAAATCCTAAAATAATCAAAATTAAGAAGACATAATAAGTTATTATGATACTGATAGTAAGGGAAAAGATGCTGAAACTACAATAAACATTCAACTAAGAAACTGCTCACTTCTGCAGAAATCAAAACTTGTTAAGGATGACTTGTTGTATCATGAAAGCAAAATCATACTTAATTCCAAAGAAAGAACAAATTAGAAGAAAGCCATGAAGAGTGAAATGAGTTCATTAAAAGCAAATCACAGTTGAGAACTAACTGATCTACCAGTTGGAGCTTGAGCAATACCCTATAAATGTGTTTATAGACTAAAACGATATCCAGATGGCAGTATTAACAAATGCAAAGTCAGACTTGGTGTGAAGGGCTACAGTCAACACCAGGGTCATTACAGTAAAATATATAGTCCAAAAGCCAAATTAGAAGCAATAGTGCAGTATAAAACATCTCTGCTGAAGAAAGAATTCACTTGACACTATTTGATGTATCAACAGCATATATGCATACATATATCAGGCCATATACATACAACAACCAGTAAGTTTCAAGGATGGCACTGAAAGAGTATGCGAGCCGCTGTATGGCCTGAAACAATCGCTACGTATTTGGAACAAGTGCATTTATCAATTTCTAACATATCTCTGCTTTAAAGCAAGGGTAGCTTATCTATGATTTTCATTCGTGAAAGCAAAGGCATAAAATTGTTAATAGTATTGTATGTTAATAATGGATTAATTACTGCAACCAACCAACAGGACTCTGAAATATTCAAAAAGGAGGTGAAAGCCAAATTCAAGATCTTTACTGGAAAAGTCTCCTGTTTCCTAGGTCTTCCAATTCAGGATGGCGAAAGTCTGATGGCAAAAGCTTGGACTTTATATACATAAAAGCTGTTGGTGTTCTTATGTACCTGATGGTGGAAACCAGGCTAGACCTAGATCATAGTGTAGAATTTCTGTCAAGATCCCTCGAAAACCTATCAGCAAAAGATATAGTAAGGGTGAAGGGAGTATTCTGCGACAAAGTCGGCAGTTTTAAATATGGAATAACATACCATGCTGCAGTTACAAAGGGACTTCACTGCGATAGTGATTCAGAGTTAAGTGGATGTATCAAAACTTGTTGATCAACCTCCAGATACATGGTGGTATATGCTATTTTTTGGCGTAACTTAAGGCAAGCTATTGTTGCTACTTCAACAACAGAAACTGAAGTTATATCAACATTAGAACCAGTCGAAAAAGAAATTTGGCTCCGAATACTGTTTCAGGGCGTAATGAACTTAAACGTTCCCACACTTCAAATGAACAACAGGGTGGCAGTAAAGCTGTGCCACATTCCTGAATATCTTTTAGAAAAAAACTTAATGTCATGCAGGTGTCGATTGAGAGACAAGTCTTTGACATCGTGACAAATCCCCCGATGAAAATAAGATTGTAGATATTATGTGATCAAATGGGACTGTTTTCATAAAATCTAATTTACAAGGGTAAGTGTTAAAGCTATTGTGACATATTCAATTTTTAAAAAACAAACGATTTAATCTTAATGTGACACTTTTTTAAGATATTATCTGTTCAACTTTTAAAGGCAAACGATTTAATCTAATGTGATATTTTTTTCAATATTCTTTATTAAGATATATTTTTTGGCAACACCAGATCATAGTTTTGATTTTAGATAATTTACTGGCAACGGATATGAAAAAGAAAAAAGAAAGAGTTTGGTTCTAAGAGGTTAAGACGAAGGTTGAAAAATGGTGCTTGTGTAAAATTGTGTTTTTAATTTATGTTTGAAAAGCTGTGCGCAAATAAACGTGATCTCCTGAAAACAAGTCATTTTTATTAATAATCTTCAATACAGTACACTATAGATTATGTTGTGCACATTTCTATTTAGTGTTAACATCATTTTGTTTTTGAGCAAACAGACAGCCTCGTATTTTTCTGCATATCTAATGCATGAAGCAAATAAAACTTCATGCATAGTCGGTGGCAAATAGTTTTTCCTACCGACAATGCAAGTTGTTTTTATTCTGATAGATGTGCTAATACAGAACATCAACAATTCCCTTATTTCAGAACTAAATAATTTACCTGTTTAATTTTCAAAAAAACTAATAGTTGTAAAGATTTAATTCCTATGCTTAGCTTGCCTGGAGAGGGAAAGGAAAGAAAAATGATTTTATAATCAGATGTGCATGTGAAATGTGGCTAATGGACTTCGTAAGAATGTTATTTCATATCTTACAAATACTATTCGAGCTTTTTTTTTAATTTTTTTTTTTTTTTCCTTTAAAATCTAATAAAAATCCTAAGGAAGGTAATATCAGCAGTCTTTTAAATTCACTACCCAGCATTATTATTTTCTCATTTATTCTTAAAAACTAATGTAAATGTTTCAATTGTTGTTAGCTGTAGAAACATAATATGCATAAATGCACTTGTATATCTGATAGTTTTCATAAGACCATAGATAATATTATAAAATCTCTTTTTATTAATACAAATGCAGTATATACATAAAAACTGGAAAAGCACAAGTCTGTCATATAGCAACTCAAAAATGTAATTAATAATCTTAAACATCTAATACAGGAAGTCTTTTATTATATAATAAAACTGTCAAATATGAACAAATCAAATCAGAATTTAACTGCTCTGAAACTAATATCATTTTACAATGAGAATTAAATCCATTCTCTAGTTGTTCCTATATGTTGATAAAATTGCATGGAAATTTTTAAGTGCAAAAATATTCAGAGTTGAACATGCATTTGTTTTTCTTTTTTTTTTTTTATGTCGAATAATAATGAAAATCATTCCATGAAAAAGAAAATGTTATTCATTTTTAATATAATTTTATAAAACTTTGAGAAATTCTAGAGTTTTCTGTTTTTTATACGATTAATAAAAATTATTGATTATTTTTAATGAGAATATAACTTTATTTCAAAGAAATATTTTATTTGTAATTGTATTTTAGTTATATATTGAATATGTTCGTAGTAATTCATAAAAGTATATAAATATTTTTAAAGAATTTTTCAGTAAAAGATATTTTTGACACTGATTACGCTGATACAATTTAAAAGTAGAATAATGAAAAACAACATAAAATAAAAAGAATCGCATCAATTTCTGATTAAATTCATTTCAATTGGAATCATCCTGTCTCTACTATTGAAATATATCATATGTGATCTTATTGCTTACGTTTCCTTGCTCCATTTTATGAATGTATGGGAACCTTGCCTCTTACTTTTTCGTGATTTTGATAAGATTTTTAGTACACACATTCATCAACCTTTTAAGTTCCAAAATAATGTGTTTATAAAGAGATACCAAGATAGATCTTTTATTACAATATATTCCTTGGAATCTAAGAGTACGTCTTAAAATTATTCTAAATTGAATTGTTTGTTTGTTGAAGGTGCAATAAAACCAGACAGACATAAGAGTAGATATGTTTATATGAGGTGTTGGAGCGATCGCGGACCACCTGATGGCGCTGCGGTCAAAGGCGACCAGCTGCAGCTCTTGCATGTGCGCAAGAAAGTGAACTGAGAGAAGTAGGTCCAGTGCGACCGCGTGGAGGCGAAATTTTTTTTTTTTTTTTAATTCACAGCTGCGAGAAGGCGTTTGAGTGAACATTTATGCTTGTTACTGCGCGAAAGCAGTAACATGTGCTTTTAGTATATGTTGATAGCATATTGTCCTACCTGCGTGTATCCGATTATTGTGTTAGTGCTCACATTAAAAGTGGTTTTGTCCAAACTTCTTACTTCCTGTAAATCCATATATATATATATAATAAATAACAATTTTTTCTTCCCATAATCCTTTCACGCTTCCAGCTGCTATTGCGATCCGTGTCTCGACACAAAATAACCTGCTTTTCTTTCTTTAACTACAAAGTGAATCAATCAAAACTATACATGTCCAGGTCAGTACTCAAGAACAAAAAAGGTGTATATTGATAATGGCACATCCTCAAACACATTTTATCCTATTTATGTCCAACTCATTCTAAGTTAGACTTTTTGTTTATTAATTCGTTTAAAGAAGAGCATTGATTCAATAAACAATAGCTACACATGAAATTATATTTTTTTCAAAATCATTTAAAAACTGGTGCAAAGAACATTGTACATATTTTTAAATAATATATATATATATAAGCTTCCACAATATTAAAACATTAATATGTAAATTTTACAGGGTTATAAAAAATGTTCATTACAGGCATTTTTTTCTGTAATAATATGAAATTAAGCATACAGTGAAGCTGTATAACGCGATATAATCGAATACATAGGTACATATTTTGACATTCTATTTCTACATCTCATTCACTGATAAAAATTTCGCTATCGTCTATTAATATTCTACTTGACAAATCCATATTACGTGGAAAAGTAATTTATTGAGGAATAGATTGATAAAAGAATTTTATTTCCTTTGAAATTGATAAGAGACTTGTAAATTCTTAGATTAACAATAGCACTCGTGATTGTTCAATTTCAAAACCCTATTCTTTTTCGTAGAAAACAGTGGGAAAATATTATTGAAAAACATGAAACATTCATTAGTCTGTAGCGCTATTAAACAATTTGTTATTAACAGTGGAACAGTTTATTTCGTGACTTCTGTTTCAATACATCTTATTTCTCTTACGATAAAATAAGTATCAGTAGCGACATCTATATTTAAAAAAAAATCATTGAAATTGTTCTGTTTGTAAAATTAGTTTCAATATTCACTTCTTTTTATGCTTTAAATATTCAATGTAATTTAAAGTTACAAGCTCTAATAGTTTTCAGTTTATGGAATTGTTTTATATATTTATGAATTATTCTATTAAACATTTTATAATTAAAGTAATTGTATTTAAAAGTAATTTTTTCAATTAGAAATCCATATTAAAAAAAATGACTAAAATAAGTATACTGAACTTGTTCTAACCACTTATTTGAAGTTTACTTGGGTTTCGTTCTAAACACTCAAAAACTTTTAAGAAGACTCGGGAAATGTTCTTTTCTTTGGATTCTCTTGTGAAGTATACAAGCTAAAAATTTCCTAAATGTTTTCAGCACCATCTGCATCTAAGTTTTCTAAAACTGAACTGTGTAGCTAGCTTTCGTGCTACTAATTGCATGTTTTTATAATAACTACAATACTTTTTTTAAAAAAAAGAAATTGATAAATAAGCATTTGGTATGCTTATAATAAATGTATTAGAATAATTATAGCTGCATTTTTTCTTAGAAAGCATTTGAAGATGTAATCAAAGAGAGCAAATATATATATGTATCAATAACTTACACTTGTGACCTGAAGATATTCATTGTATCTAAAATTCAAACGGTCTACTTTTTTTGCTACCTACTAATGGAAGTTTAAATGTAGGAATAGTGGAGAGGATGTAGAATTCGAGCATGAAGTTAAAAATTAGAGAAAAAAAACTTGACGGTTAAAAAATATCTGAAATATTAATCATTCTACATTATAGAGTAAAGGTAAATACAAATAATTGTATATTTCCCAGAAAAAAAGATTTTTTCGCTTAATAAAAAAAAATGAATAATATTAATACTTGCGATTTAAGTGTATGATTAAGAGTGAAATGATTAATTTTATATTTCAATTTTCCATTATTTAATTGTATTTAGTGATATTATAAAAATTTATTTTTTTCAACCTTTTCGACTTGAATACTGAATTCTTTTCCTTTTATACAGTAGAGTTCGAAAAAAAATTAGTCATAATTCAAACCCAAGTACTTCTTATTAAGGTTTCACATAGAGGCGCTGCCATCGCACTATTCAAAATGCAAGTAGCTTTGCAATTTGAAAAATGTAACATGGATATATTTCAGTTAACAACAGAAATTACCATAGAGGGGAACTCCGATATTATTTATCAAAATAATAATTAAGAATAGATGTTTGGACTCTACAATTTCAAACATGTTGATTGACATCATTTTAATTTTCAATGTGAGAGATAATGTCCCCTAAAATAATTTACATTGCCTTATAATACGATTTTCTTGCGATTTGTATTCAGTTGAGTACCGTTCACGTATTTAAATGCAAAGGATAGACTTTTTTAACATTTATTTTTATAAATTTCGTCTAGGTGTTGCTACACATACTTTAACTGCAGAAATCCAAGGAATAACAAATCCGTAATTATAAGGAATTACAAATACAACAAATCAACAAAAATGGTCAACTTATGATCGAGAACTCATCTCAATCTATTCGATTATTAGAAGATTTAAACAAATATTAGAAGGTAGAATTTTCCAAATTTAAACGGTTTAAAAACCATTCATTCAAGCATTTCAACAAAATCCTAAATGTTTCCCTAAGCAATTATACTATCTTGATTTTATATCGCAATACTCCATTGATATCACACATATGCAATGATTCAAAAATGTAGTAGCAGACTCATTCTCACATATAGAACTGAATTCAATTACCAAATTCTATTTTCTGAATGTTAATGAACGGGCTAAATGATAACAAAATGATCCAGAAACTCAAAAGTATCTGAATGATAAAAGTTTCTTACTCTTCAACTGCAATCTAAACTTTACTTTAGTTCAGAGCCTAACTTAACAAAATTAGCGCTGCTAACAAAGTATTAGAATAGAAAAAAGTAGTGTACAATTTACTGCGAACAGTGACATCATCTAACTTTTACGGTGACCCTGAAATGAACTTCAGTTACAAAAGCTTGTTTATTTGTTTTCAATTTATTTAAATCAGATTACGAACAGATTTTCTGTCACGGCACCTAAAACAAAAGACATTTCACTTGGGAAAAGGAATTAAATTGTTTCATTTCACTACAGTGGCACAAAACGTTTCGTGAAATTTCACAGAAAAGTTATATATTCATTGTACTCAATTCATAATATTGAAAAAAAAAATGAGTCTGGTGTGTGGTATATAATAAACTAACATCAGGGAGACCAAGAAAACTGTCTGAGAGTAAAAGACAGCAAATGATGAAAAATGTCCAATAACTCCATCGAGTAATGTTCAGATGCTGGCCGCAGACATTGAGCCGGCATCAGGAAAGACTGTAATGTTAGAAATGTTTTGCATAATGCAGGCATAAAAACTATGAAAGGAAAGTATGTATTTCAGAAGTTAATAGGAAGGGGAAAAAACACGATTAGATTTTGCCAAAAAAATACAAAGGCTATTATTAGTTTTCTGGAAAAATGTTATTTTTTCCGACGAAACCAAGTTTTAAATTTTCAAACCAAAACACGTCCCTACAACTTGAAGAGGGGAGGAATATCACATCAGAACATAAAAATATGTTGAAAACTGTGAAACTTTGAGGAGGTAACGTCATTGTCTCGGGCTATATGGGTTACAACGGGTTGTAAATATGCAAATTTTTTAATGAGAAAATGACAGCCTTCACGTACTTTGAAAATACAAAGAAATTAGGATTGTAGGAGACTTCTATCTTCCAACAAGTCCAAGTTCATAAGCATACTGGCATTAAAACCAAAGATTGGTTTCTCTATAATGTCCTCTGAAGAACTCTTGGCATTTATTGGACGCATATATATGAAAATGCTCAATAACCAGCAAATTTAGTATAAAAGAAGCTTTAAAGAAAGCATGGAACACCATATAATTCCAAATATGGCAAAAGATTCGGTTGAATCATTGCCAAGACGTTTGAATGCGATAATTGTAACCGAAAAATTGCATGCGAAGTGTTGCCTTTTAATTTAAAATTTTAGATATTCTGCTTTATATTGGATGCAAAACTCAAGTCTGATGTTCTAATACTTTTTTTGCAACACAAATTTGATCTTTTTTTTTTCTTCTTCTAAAAATAAAATGCAATATTTTCTATATCACGAGTTTTCGGAAATGTTGAGTACAAACCGAATTCTTTTAACAACATATCCAATCACAAAATGTGATTGTTGAGAGATTCCATTGTCATTTAAAATCTTCCATTAAGGCACATGAAAATATTCAATGAACAGATGTACTATCAATTGGAATATGTACAATTGCAAAAGAAGACATTAAAGCATCTTGTGCTGATCTGCTGTACATATTTATCCTTGAATCGAATGTGCCTAGACCAGATTGGCATGCGATATTTTAGTTGACTGTCTTCGAAACTAAATGCACGAGATAATTCAGAGGCGACATCCATTCACGGACTAACGAGCAGTTTCACATCATCTTTAAAAACTTGTACAAACATACTTTTGTCTGAGTAAAATATCCTTTATGTCAGCCTTTTCAGGTCTACACAAGGTTTTAAATACTAAATTATTTTTTTTTTATTTTACAATCGAATTGAATGGCCTGAAATCAACTGTGTCAATAGATTAAGTCAAGCCGACTTATTTGATTCCTACTCGAGAAGGAAAAGTTTTCAAATCTGAAGGAAAAAACTGTGCCTCCTGAAACTTTTCCTTCAGAAAAATCAAATTGTACCAGATAAAACTGTAACAACTCGTTGCGACGAATGATTTTATTTCCTAAGAAAAATACAGTGTACACATATTATTTGTTAACTTTATAATATTCCTTAAAGTGTAATTACTTAATATTATTACTACTGATACATATTTGTTCTGACATGAATAATTGTGATATTGTCATAAAAGCATCGTAAATGTTTTTTCTCTCTTCTGATTATACATTGATATCGCATGTTTGTGTGTGTGTGTCGTTCCAGTATTACGCTCTGTAGAATTCAAGCTAGTTTGTATAAATATGCATTAGACATTTTTACCGACAGATAACGCGGTAAGCACTTTTATAAACTGTGATACATTGGCAATAAAACTCTTCTGAATGTAAATTGAATTATTGAAACTTTATAAAATCCTTACTCTTTTTTTCGATCATATTATTTTTCTATAGAAAAACTCTTATTACATTTTCATCTTAAACTATTCTATGTTAATGAATATGATATTAACAACCGTAGACAGGCATTTGTTTATTTTTGTATAATTGAAATTCGTTCTAAGAAATCAAATTATATTGAATTAAAATCTGCACTTGGAGTGCTGGTAAATTATTTAAAACATTTTAAATTGTATCTGATTCATTGTCTTTAAATTTTTGGTAAAAACATTTTTATTCATGTGTTCTGAGTAGATTTATTCTAGAAATACATAAAGTTGTATAAATATGTATATTTATTTTTGAACTAATTTGTTTTTTATTAATTAAAAATACTGTAGTTTGCTTTGAATTGCTGAAAATTTTATATATATCACTTAATTCAAAGTATGGAGTGATACGGAATCTCAAATTTAGTACTTCATTTTTGGTAAAATATTATACGGATGTCATGATTAGTTGCTCGGTAGATTAAATTTAAAAAGCATTTATTAAATAATGCTTTTTGTATAATTAATATTTATAATTTAATTGAAAGTTGAATAAATAAAACTAATAGCTCTAATCTACTATTTCAACTTTGATTTTTGATGCCAATTTTTTATGTATGTTTAATACTATTATATGTTTTTCTTATATTGTGGACTGTGTTTGAGATTATGTCTAAAAAGAGGATAAAAGAACTTATTTCCATTAGTTTTTTCTTTTCTTATTTAATTACTTTTGTATAAGCCAAAAGAGTTTTTTTTTGTATTTGAATTGCTGACAAATTTATGTTTATCATATAGTTAAAAAAATCTTAAGTATCACAAATGTATTCTATTTAAGAAACTTTCGAAAAATGACATTGTGTGTGCGATTATTACCCTCTTTATTTAGATAATATCAAGTTAGAACTAATTATATTTTATTTTCATTCATTTCTAACAAATGTGTATGGTTCTGTATTGATCAAAATAATTTATGTATATTATTCAATTTAATGTAGCATAATAGTTACTATCTCAAATTCATTTATTGTGTTTTATGAATTTGTAGATATTTGTTAAAACATTATTATTCAATATATACTATATTTAATTTGTAGGTAGTTTTTTTTTTTTTTTTTTTTTTTTTTTTTTTTTTTTTTTGTCCGTAGAGTTAGATTTGACCAAGCTACTTAAATATTAGAGTTCATTACTCTGTGTTTTGTAAATTCTTTGATGTCGAGTGTTATAAGATATAGATTTTATAACCTGTATTCAATGCTATAAACTATTAACCTGCAAAAAGCTTCCAGATTAATCAGATGATAATTTAAATATGTAATTTATATGCCATAAAATTATGGTCAAAATGGGGTTTTGAAGTACCAATTTTTAATAATAGGGGAACAATGTGTGTGCATTCAAGAGAAAATAAATAGTGCAGCTTTGCTTTAGTTTTATTATGCACAGAAGGATAAAGTTGTAGTAATCTACAGAATTTAAAATATTTAAGACAAATAATGAATATTTAAGATAAATCAATTATTACAAAACCAATATTTTAAGAAATATTTTGACATTTTTGTATATGTTTGTGTATCAAATTATACAATATTCTTAACTTCATGTTGTTGGTATCAAAAGTGTATTAATGCTCTATTGAGGTTTTTTTTTTTTAATTTATATTTTCTTAGCTTTAAAAATGTTAATTTTATACTGATTTTGAACATTTGAGGTTATTAAAAACACTGATAAGGACTCTTTTGTTTGTTAAAAATCTATTAATTTCATTTTGCATTGTTCTTATTCTAATTGAAGAAAATTAATGTATTATTTGATGTTGAATAATTTAAATAGTTATGAATATAAATGATAATATCTTCAAAATATGTTCATAATTACACACAGATTATATATATATATATGCTCTTTATCAAGTTGAGCTAAATAGAAAAATTATTAAAAAATTAAATGTAAAACAAAATTAGAAGAATTTACTTTTAAATATTAAATAAAATTAAAAGAATCAGACATTTCCATTTAGCTTTAAATGAATATATATATATTTGATAACCTAATGAATTGTTATCAGTAAACTGCATAGTTGGATTTGCTCACTAGAATTTTTTCTGAAGACAAAGTCAAAAAACGTTATTCAACAATAGTTTTTTTATTGCAATTATTCATGCTCTACTATGTTAATAACAAAAACAACAAATGGTACTATTATAAATTTTTTATATTTTAATATGCATAATAATATCACATTCTGTTAAATAAATAAACATTGTTATAAAACCTTATTTATAAATAAAATTCAGTTGCAGGTTATTATATAAGATGAAAGAAACATATTTGTGACTACAGTTTATCTTGACCCTCTTATAAAATACAGTGGCAGACCTAATATTACAACCTGACTACATGCCTGGATTTGCTTATGTAACATGTTATCACAAAAAATCAAACATAAGACTTCGTTTTGCATTTTAATATTTGTGAGAAATATTGCAAGGATAAGAGTGACAAAAGCAAAGCTTCTTTTTCAAAAATTACCAGAACATATATATATGCTAAAATTATTTAATTTTAGGACTAAGAATTTAATTAACCACAACATCTATATCCCAGGAAAACATTTTTGAGGCAGTAGTATAACATAATTTAGGCTTTAGTGATATGTTTATAATTTTTAGATTTAAGACAAATGACAATGAAATTTTATTTAACATTTTCCTCTATAAGTGTTTATTTATTATTATTCCTAGACAGATTCAAAATTGCTATTATGTTTATTGAAGTTTTACATCAAATATACAAATGTGGGAAAACTTCATATAAAAGAAAATACAAATGAATATACAAAAAACATTACAATACTAAAATTATATATATTTAGATAGTATTAAATATATTTATTTCAACATGAACCTATTCAAACAAAAAAATTCAGTCAGTGTTAATTTTCTTAAATTAATCTTCAAACTATTTGACATTTCATGTGATTTCCAACACTCTAAAAAGTTATATATAACAATTCTTAACTATCATAATAACACTAAGGTGATCAATTGTCCTTGTTTAGGGAGGACAGTCCTTTTGTAGGTCTGTCCTTCCTCGAAAAATTTGTCATCCTTTTTGATATTTTAAAAATAATAATCTCTCTATTCATGTAAATGTATTTTAAAAATAATAATCTCTCTATTCATGTAAATGTATTTTAAAAATAATAATCTTTCTATTCAATAAAATGTTAATCTCTCTATTCAGAGATGCTGCACAAAACTGCTATGTAAATGTTGAATACAAAAAACTTTCTGAACATTCAAAAGTTAGATGGCTTGCTCTAACACCTGATATAGAGCATATTTTTTTAAGTTTAGACAAATGTCCAAAAATTCTGGAATCTTTTTTCAATTATGAATTATCGGCTATATTAATATATTTTGTACATAACCAGGCATCTATTTTCTACAAAACGATTCAAAAGATTGAAGATATAATATTTCAACTGCAGAAGTTAAGTCTTATTTTGTCCTTCAATATAAATCATGTTTGAAGAAAAATTTCTTCCTTTAATAATAAAAGGAAAATTGTCTAATCAGAGGAATGAAATCGAAGCATAATGGAAAAGTGTACCAAAGAAATGCAGAATTTTTACCAAACATATTCCCAATGTGTCAAAGAATGGTCTGAAACAAATATTACAGGAAAAAATAGTTTTCAATGGTGTTTTTTTACTTCATCACAAGTAAATTGGGCAGATACTGAAAATTGTGTTGAGTTTTTATTGAAAGAAATGCCTGATATTAAAATCGATGACAATTGTCTGTTTGATAAAATTAGGAGACTGAATGTACATTTAAATTCTGATAAATTAGAGCAATTTGAAAATCAGTACAATAAAATTGACAAAAGAGGGGTGCAAATATTTAAGCATTTCCCATTCCATTCCATAAACATATTCCTAAAGTTTAGTTAGTTGAATTTACGTAGTGCTGCCCTGGAACTATTGAAGTAGTTGAAAGATTTTTTTCCATACATAATGATTTTGGGATAAGTGAGAAATCAAGATTGAATATTGATACTCTTGCTGCAGCACTTACCTTATAATTCAATATGAAGGATATTTCTTACTCCGAAATATCTAATATATTGTTAGACAATGATATATTGACAAAAAATATTTATTTAATGGCAAAATACTCATTTAATTAAATAAAAGGGATGTGAGCATAATTAGTGTATTTTTGTCTGAATTAGTAAAATGTTTCATTTTTTAACCTGTACTTTTTTTCTTAAATACTAAAGCTGTATTTAAAAGATTTACCCATTTTTTTTTCTTTTCAAAATATAATTTTTTGGTTGCACATTTCTTTTCAATTCTCATTTCATTGTGAGGTACAAAACACAAATATGTGCATAGTAAACAAAGCAAGATGATTAAATGAAATTATCAATATTCCTTAAATGAAATTTCATACTGTGTTCTTTCTAACTATTGTTCTAAATAATTATTGAAAACAAAAATTTTCCATCCTATTTTTAAAGAACATTTGGCATTTTATGTTCATATAACTACTTTTTAAGTCTTCTCATTTAACCTATAAAAGTAATGCAAATATTAATAAACAATATGATACCTTTCCTAATATTTCTCCCACAGAATCTAACGAGTATAAAGATTCAAACTTTGGCTTTTAAGAACAGATAAGCAGGTGCTTTTTATTATTTAACCCCTTCAAAGATATTTTGCGATATATCACAAAATTTTATTCATCTTTAATGTAATGCAAACATTATTATCCAATATATAAAGTACTTGTACAGAAAATTTCCAATCCAGAAATATTTAAAAATTAAACCAAAATTTCATAAATCCAGACTAACACACAAACTGAATATACTGTAATTAAAAATACTTTGGAAATAAAAAAAACTTTTGAATTATTTTCTGAGAATATGCACTTAGTCACAAAAATTAGTATGCATCTCATGTCTCAAAAAGTCCAAATTTTTAAAATAAATACAAATTATATATATTTTTTGGAGAGTATACCTTATTGATTGCAAATAGTAAAAACTTGCATCACAAAAGTATGTATATAATCTGAAAATTTAATGGTTGTAAGTCATTTAAAATCTAGATTCACTTCTTTATGATTATGTTGTATGTTACGGATAGTTCTGGAGTTTTTTCTGCAATTTTCTATGTTAGACACTAAATAATCATATAATTTTTTAATGGCTCCACGAGGAAAGGACCTATCTCAAGATTTAAAAGATTTGATTATAAACACAAGGAGAGCAAGTCTTAATAAGAAACCAGAAGTACAAAAAGTTATTGAAAAATTTTGGAAGAAACAAGGTTAGAACTGGTCAACCACTCATATTCACCGATAGAAAAAAATCGGGATATTAGAAAAATTAAGGAAAATCCAATATTAGTGCTCCCAAATTGAAATTTGATGTAGAAAACCATTAGGGTAAATCTTGCAATCTTGAGACAATTGGAGGTGTGCTACAAAAGGCAGGATACCTTGGTCGGAACATGCGAAGAAAACCGTTCGTAAACAAAGTTAATAGCAAAAAGAGACTTATCTTTGCAAAAGAGTACCAGATTTTCTGGAGTTCTATGATTTTTTTAGATGAGAGTAAGTTTAGTTTAGTTTTATATTAACGTCGCACTAGAAGCAGCATGAGGGCTTTTGGCGATGGATTAGATGAGAGTAAATTCAACATCTAAGGAACAGATGGACATCAAAAAGTGTGGAGAAAAGCAAATGCAAGCTCAAACCAAAGAACAGAAGAAGAACTGTGTTAAACACAGTGGTGGTTCAATTATGGTTTGGGGGTTGCATGTCAGTAGCTGTTGTAGGTAATTTAGTACAACTGACGCCAAACGGTGTCAGTTGCATCCTTTTTTGCGACTTTATCACCTGCGAAATGGAAAAGTACCAAATTATCTTTTTTCTATTTCCCTGTTTTGCCCATATACTTATTTTTGTGACATGAATTACATGTTAATTTTAAGTTAAACTATTTTTGCAAATTACATGGTTGTATTTTTGTGATATTTTTCATGTTAGAATTAAATTTAAGTTAGCTGTTTTTTAAATGCATTTAAATTTTAAAGATAATAGGTTTATATATCTCTTATTCTTTGAAAAACATCAACACTTTTACTAGGCATACTTACTTTTGTGACTTAATGTATATATATGCTCATACTAATTTGAAAAATAGAGCATACATTCATTTAAATAGTTAATACATCCTTTTAAAAAAAATAGCATGTTCTGAACCTTGGTCAATAGTCATCAATCTTGAAGAAATAATTAAAATGGGCAATTTCGCATTTTCAAGTTACGAACATTCAAGCAACATTTTATTATTATTATTTTAAAGTTGCAAAGATATATTTATCAAAAACTAAATACATTTGAAGAAATGTATCCAAAAAGTCATTGTTAAAATTGCATCTAAGGCTGCTAGAAATTAATGTCAAACAAGGATTTTTTTTTAATGAAATATGTTCCATTTCTCCAAAAATTCGCAACGAAACATAATTAGCTTTTATCGTTAACCTATTTATGTAGATCTAATTGAAAGTAAAATATTTGCTGTCTGTTTCTTTTGTCATTAAACTGGAGATTTCTATGGTGTCAAATGTTTCATGATATGAATCTATGTCAAATGTTTCATGATATGAGTAATACATTTTTTCAAAAATCATTTCTTGATTCGTATGTCTTTTTTTGTTAATCTTATAGTAGGCATTTCAAATGTTATGAATTATTCAATATATTAATTCTTGAAAAAAAAAATATCTTTTTCGAAAGAAAAATAAGGAAAAATTTTGGTACTTTCGATGAATATATTCGAAGCGATGGAAATTTCTCAAAAACCGGATTAAGTAAACAACCACCCCAACGCTATCATAATCGGTCCTACTGTCATTTTCGTTAACAAGTTTATTGTTTTTGTTGCGTAGGGTGTCATGTGATCATTGCGTCAGATAAATGGATCTTTAGAACCGTGAAAAATCATTGCATTTCCTTCATTTTTTATAATTTCTGATAAGGTCTTTGTAATTCAGAAAAATATAAATTTAAACAAGCTTTAAATGAAAATTATAATGACTTTCTTTATTCTTTCATATTCTCATCGTTTTTACTCAAAAATGCAACGGAAAATAATGCATCGAAAACGCTTCCGATTATGCGGACATTATCGTAATCGTAGTTTGACAATTCGAGAACTTGCGCCGAAAATCAAAACAAACAAGTTTAGTTTCGCGATGTAGAGGTACGCAAGTGTGATGAAGAAGGAGAAATGCTATATGTTGAATTTTAAAACTTTATTTTAAAATACGTTTGTGTGAACGAAATCTAGGTGTTTTTTTTTCTTTGTTTATCATATTTGCATTTTAATCTACAATTTTCTTAAAATTGAAATGGCTTCCAATAGTGAAACTCAGATTAATTTAAAAACTCTGCAACGGGTTGATTCGAATATTGTTCAGATTATTGATAATGCTAGTCAAGTTGCAATTTATAAATATGAAAGTAAGCTCGAACAATGGGTGAGTTTCGTTTTTGATTCAATACTTTAAGTCATTTTTATTTGAATTATCTTGTTTTATGTGTTTTTATAGAATATTCGTCAAGAGTATTAAGTTTTCAGCCTGTTCTTTTATAATTTGTTTGAGTTGAATATATACCAAACATGTATTTTGTTATTCACCATTACTGTTGTATCTGATATCGATTCCTTTTGAGTGTAAGATAATCTAACTGAGGAGGAAAGAGGGTGTGTTTTTAATATTTGATGCTGTTAATGATTTGGTCGTGTTCTTAATAATTTTAAGAAACTGAGCACAAAAAAAAGTTTCATTTATACATTAGTATTTTTTCTCTGTAGTAATTGCAATTTTTGTATGCAAACTATGTAAATATGTTCAAGTAATTTTATAATTACTATTGCTAAAAATATATAAATATAGAGATCATTCATAAATCCTGTAGGAGATTAAACTAACCACTTTGTCCGCAGATTGAATAGTTATGCTGGTCTGAATTGAGATCCTATTATTATCCACTATTTAAGATAGTTTGAACTCTCATTATTAATTGAAATTCTTGTAGAATAGTACTTACCCAACTCAGACACAAGTTACTGGACCTGCTGATCAAAGGCTTCTGTTACTGGGTTAATAAACTATTTTAGTCTCCTTTTTTTTAAAAAAAAACTTTTCAGTCATTTTTAATGATTCCTTTTTATAATGTTTGTAATGTATATAATAACTCTGATAACGAGGCATTTCCAATTTGAAGAAGAGAAATTCTCACATCTGCAACATTCTGAAATCAGCAAGTATTGTAAATGTGTCAACAACTATAGACCTAAAATGTCTTTTGACAATATGTGTTGAATGATGTCGGTTATTAACAGCTAAAAATTTAAGGAGTTTCAGTACTTTTGAATAATCTACTGTCCCACAAAAGGTAATCAATTCATTGGCAAAAAATATTAGCTCGGCTATATGGGTAGTTAGTAGTTACTATAAGGATCTTTTCTAAAATCCTACTTTTTAAAATTTCACCAATGTTATTTTTCTATGTATCCTTCTGCAGCATTTACACATTTTTTTCCAACATAATGGGATTTTTTTTTTATTACTGTGTGATAATAAGCAGTCAGATGTGCTGGGAGCCAATTAATCACAATTTCCTCTTCATTCATTAAAATCTATCTCTACTTAATATTGCCTCCAGGAGCTTATCTTCTATGGATAGGTGCAGGAGTCATGACCCTGAGACACCCTGGTGATTTTTTTTTTCTTTCTCATCCGTTTTACTATCTGTGGTAAAACGTGAGTGACATGCCCTCCAGGAAGGATCTAGTGATCCTTCCCTATTATTGACCCTCCTCCTTGTCAACCAGTTTTTCTATTTTCCCATTTTCTCAAACATTTAGATCACACTTACACCTTGTTTAGCAAAACATTTCTATACTTGGCTCTTGCATTATTCAACTCCACCGCCTAATGTTCACTTGAGGTGTCCAAACAAATGGTAATCAAATCCAGACTATGAAGGGGGTGTTCAATTGTTGTGCAGTAAAGTTTCTTTACTATTTCTTGTGTTATGCCAGTTTATAAGGTCTTGCATTGTCTTGGAGAAGGAGAAACATCATAATGGAAAGCCTTTTAGGCCAATATGCTACTTTAAATTTTTTCAAAAGTTTATAGTAATATAAAGTATTGATTATAAGTTAATCATGATGAAAATTGACAAGGACAGTATCTTGTGAACCCCCAAAAATAGCAGGAATTTTTCCAGAAAATATCTGAATAGTTACTTCTAGTGGAGTTGTTTCATTGTTTATTCCACACTGAACCAATTTGCTTCAAATGGCTAACAACTCAATAGATGAACATATGAAGAATAAAGTGATGTCAAACAATTGTGTAAGCTTTAAAGTGATGTAAGCAATTGTGTTGTGTTTGCTGTGGCAAAATGTATAAAAATTGTCTGCTTCTATTTAAAAAAATATAATTTGTATCTGATTTTCCGCCATAAATACTGCAGATAACTGTTTTAAAGGTGATGACTTGTGATTTAATGAAGGAGATTGGTTACTAGAGGTTTGTTGAACTATTGTACTATCATCATCTTTTGCTGACCATGAGATCAATAGCTGAAATAAATTTCAGCAAATATTTTACATAAATAAAATAAATGTTTCAGGACTTAATGAAATGGTACTTAAGATTTTCAAAGTGTCGGAAAAAGTTTCACATTTGCATTATATTTGAATGGTAGTTTGTCTCTGCTTCAATGCAACCTGCATGTAGGATCACAGATCACTTCAATTGCATTCATGTATCTTTCAGGTGGCAGTAACTTAGGAGTAATTTTATCGCCATCTTGACTTTTTGTCTTTGGCCTATTAACTGTAACCATTCAAGGTAACATTTTTGCTTAAATGAATATGGAACAAATATTTTAATTATTTTGTATTGTAAACCTAGTTCAGAATTTGCTCCTGCAAAAAATGTCTATGAACTTTGTCTTGTTTTAGATTTCTGTATGTTTCTTAGGAATCTCCTTTTTCAGTGTCAAAATGACTAGAATATAGATAAATTTTATTTTCTCACGTGAGTTCTTGTAGTATTTTATAGCATTCCTAGTTAATCTCTTTAATATAAAGCACAGAATTTGCAAGATAGCCAGTAAAGAATTTTATGCCTTTGTTTATTATTCTCATGGCAGTTTCTTCTTTATCTTGTTCTGCAAATACTGTTGCATTACTTTCTCTATAAATTTAGTCCTTTATATATAACTTTTGATATAATTTGTTATAATTATTATTCTCCCATTCTCTATATTTGGACAAAATACCATGTTATAGAAAAAATTCTTTTGTTTTGTTCTCATCAACCAGCAATTTCTACAATCATTACTCTTATTACTCAATACAATTCAATTATTACAATTTGTAATAACTGAAAAAATGCACAAGTGAAGAAAAGAAAAAGAATGAGGGATATATGGCAGCTAAATATGGTACTTTTAATCCATGTTCATTGTTTCATGTGCATGATTTTCTGTAAGTTTAAACGAGGAGTTTTTAGGGCATTTTGTTACATAAAAATAAAGCATTATTTTGTTCGTCAATGTATGAAAGTCATAATTTTTTCTCATTAATAGTATAATAATTACAATTTCTGCTTGCAAGCCATAAAAAAAATTTAATCGTTTTGTTATTATGATTAATTTATATAGAGAGAAAAAAACACATATGAAACACAGGTTGGCATCCAAATTACACTCAGGTAGGTTGCCATTTGAAACCTTCCCTGGGTTAACATTGGCTTGTATACTTGAAATAAACCAAAAAATAAGCCAGTACTATCTGTTTATGAAGCAAGGGTATTTAGGTATTTGAAAAGTACCCCCCCCCTTCTTCCTCCCTTTTTTACAATTCATGTTTCTTTTTCAAATAAAATTGATGTCATTATTGTTTCACAGTCTGTTTGTATACTAATATGTAAGCTCATATTCTATACAAAATCTAATTACAGTGAATTTTTTTAATGTAGCAAATTTAAATTAATATAACAAACTAGTGTAATTGACAAAAAAAGACTTGAATTATTCAAATTTATAAATAATGTAACAGACTTGCAGCTCCCTAAACTTATCAAGCATGGCCTGCTGTGCCTTCAAGTGTACTTTATGAATATATATATATGTATGTGTATATATATAGCTTGAGATTTAAATTTAATTACCCCACAAACATTTTTCAAATCACAAATAAACTGGGAAGTTATTTCAAAAATTAAAATAATAAAATCACAACAATCAATAAGAAATAAGACATAAACGAAACTATAACAAGTAATATATATATATATATATATTAAGTCAATTCCTACTTAGGTCAACAAAGAAAATTTTTATTTTAATTACTTTTTATTAAATAATTACAATTAATATAAATATGTGTATACATATGACAGAATCATAATATTAAATGGCAAAATTAAAAAAATTTTCCAGTGATCTTCACGCTTCGTCACTGACAGTATTTATTCCTAAATTTATTTCCTACTAAATTTCTTATATAAGAAAAAAAAATTTCTTCCATATAAAACTAAAATTATGTATTTGAAAATGAAATAAAATTTTTTTATTCTTCGACGAGATTCAATCCGAAGGTATAAAGATTCTACGCCGACGCTCTATCAACTTAGCCATTGCAAGACAAATGACATAGTTGAAGCTTTGGTTTGTTTCTTAATTCATCCGATAAATTAAATGGCTGGAATGCAGTTTAGCCCAACTACTCTTGGCGAAAGGAATTATTTGGTGGTATTTTACCAAACCTGGTTTATTTTCCTGGTCCGCTTCGCATACTTAACGTTCAGCCAAAAAAAAAAATTCACCAAGTTTGGAAATTTTTGAATCACGCCAAGTGGTTAGGCTAAACTACATTTTCACCAATTAAATTTAATTAATGAATTAATATTTGAAAAATCTGTATTAATATCAAGTGTCATCCACTACAAGTTTTAAAAAATGTATTTGAATTTGAGTGGATGAATAAAAAGTATTTTATTAACGATTGAAAATTTGAACAAGATATATAAATATATATATAGGGAGTGTGTAAACTAATTGTAGGAATTTAAAAATAAGCTCAAAAAATTTCAAACAGGAAATGAAAAAAAATATTTCTCTAATTTACTATATAAGATGAATTATATAAAATTCAAAAGAAAGTAATTCTAATGAAAAATAAATAGACAAATATCAAAAAAAGATACAGTGATTGCAAATTTTATTTAACAATCAAAAGTTTGAAGCGAATCTTAAATGGAAAATGTAGTATATTTAAAGTTTTAACAGGTTTTAGACTGATAGAAATATATATATATATATATATAATGAAGTTGTTTTTTGTTTAAGAAGTATAGTACAAACTGTTCATAGTTAGTTTAAAAAAAAAAAATTGTACTTAGAGTTTGAAAATCTCTTCTCTAGGTACTCTTATTAGATTGATAAGATTAGTTTAATGTATCTAGTTATTCTTATTAACCAGAGGCTGCTACACTTTATGTTTGGAAAAATTCATTACTTAATTCAGATTCATTGACAGGAAAACAAAGATTTTGATTTGATTCTCAAGCTACCTGACTAGAGAGAATGTAAAATAGTAACTTGGGTGTTTTAGTAAGGACATTCGTTTTTAAGAAAATCATTATCTTATGTTTTAACCAATTTGTTCATGTTTTATGCATGCTACCATTTGTAGCTTATCTGAAAAAACTTAAATGTACATATTAATTTTTGAAAAGTTTATAGCGAAAAACAAGCTATTTACAAATTTTTATTGATAAATATGAATGACTACACATATAGACATTTTAACTGAAAAAAAAATAATTTCTATTCTTTATATAGTGTACTTGCAAAAAAAGTTATAACCTTAATATTGCAACAATTGTTATAAAAACTTTTATTTCAGGTGAAGTATCCGCGAATTGTTTTGAAATATTACAATAGATGACAATAAAAATAATAATTTTGTTGATTTTTAAACATAAGGGCAAGATTGTTAATTTCTGAAAATTGTTATTAGATATATAACTAAACATTTCGTATATTATATCAATTCAATCATCGAAGCTTTTCTTTTATTTATACCTTTCGATTAATTTAAGTGTATCTAGTTTATTTTTATTAATCAGAGGGCTATTATTATGGAAGGACAAATATTTTATTGATAATAATCTTGTAAATAGAATGCAGACTATTTTTCAGATTATGTGTTCAGGCTAAATAAAAAATTAGTCTACTGGACAATGATTTTATTACACAAATATCTGTTGAATGTTGTTTATATGCAAGGTCTGCTTAAATAACCGTTATGATCAAATTAAGGTTATTCAACTAGAACAGATGATTCCAAAGTACGGCCCGTGGATCCCACTAAGCCAGTTTATTTTGATTACATTATAACATTTACAATGTAAGTAAACCATACCAATTAAGAAACACAATAACCGACATTCATAATGGAATTGAACATTTTAACTGAAATTAATGATATGAGATTTATCCTAAAACCATTATTAATTATATACATATGAAACTCACATAATGAAATTGAACATTTTAATTATAAGATTTATGTATAGCTGTAACTTTCTACTGTTAAGGTTTTTTTTTTTTTTTTTTTTTTTTTTTTTGCTTGTGGAAATTGACCGCAGCGACTTCAAATGATCAAAAAATGTTCTAGCTCTGCTACTTTCGTAGAAGATGACGCTGTAGCATAATAGATGTTTTTGTGTAATTCCATTTTCCACAGCAAGAGGTTGTTTCACTACTGTAGCTTATTGCCACATCGTGCCCTTAACTCCTTTGCTTACTGTAAGATAGCACTGCTATACATTTATATTGGTTGTAATATATAACAAACCACATGTGTATTGGCTGTCTCCGCCTCAGTGACGTCCTTGACTTTTACCCGTAAGTGCCGAAATTATGAATGGAACGGAGTTTACCCCCACGCCACAGATACCACACTCGAAATACTCAGCTAACTGCGAAACAAAATTTGATGTGATGAGATAGGTGTGTCGTGTCTCTTGGGACATAAGGGATAAATCGGTGTTGCCCTTTGGCTAAAAAGTTTGGAGACTCCCGAATTAGAGTATATTAACTTCCTTTCTTGAAAATAGTAATTTTTCCGTTTGATGCAGAATGTAGGCAAAAAAGTTCACTTCAAATTTTAAAATAACACCGGTATTAAATGAGCTTTTTAAACATGGGTTTTCTTACAAATTTTACACTTTGCGTAACATAATTTTTATATACCTTAAATTTTCAGTAACATTCGCCTGTCTTGAAGATGTAAGCAATGTTACCAACATGAGTTGGTGCTTTCCTGCAACGTTTCTCAAAGGAAAAGGCGGATTTACAGAGATGTCACCAGTTAATAAAAAAGAAAGTTTAAGGAATCATCCCTTCACTTTGGCAACTTGGCGTAAAACTTAATTCTTCAAATAAGTAGTTTTAATCAATTTTTATTAATTATAATTAAATTATGGGCCGCGGTAGCCTAGTGGTCAAGGTCGTGGACTAGCGGCCGGCGGTTTTCGTTCAGTCGCAGGTTCGATCCTTGGCCGCCAAAGACCTGGGCGGCCAAGGATCGGCCGCCCGGGCTGATGCGCGTTAAATCTGTTCGGGGCTTTTTAAATCACCTCCCGTTGGTGTGGTGTGGATGTTAGGAGAGGGGGTGCCAGCTCAAGTGTCGTTCTCGTCACTTGACCGTGGTTCAAAATTACGAGATCCGTCGCCAATAGCCCTCGTGTTGCTTTTAGTGCGACGTTAATATAAACTAATAATTAAATTATCGTGTTGTCATCCAAAGCAATCGTTTAATTTCATTGCGAGAAAATTTCGACTCAATGGAACGCTCTAAAGTGTGAGAAAAAGGGTTTTAAAGTTATGACCTAGACATAGTTGCAATGTGGGTAGAAGAAAACCTATTAAAATATCTTATTGAAATTTCTTTCTCTGCGGTTTTCACTTAACTATAGATAAATTAATACAGTCCAGTTTTTTGTAGCTTTTTTCTAGCTTGAAAGAGACCTTCCCATCCTGCTATTGTAGAAGTTGGGAAATGTATTACAATTCAGATCCAATCCTTGTAATCTGATTATAATTCAGGATCACGAGGTTTATTGCTAAAAAGTCTATTACGCATTTCCAGTGTGTAATTAATCTTACTTAATTTATAGAATAGAAATTACTATATGTATCGTACAATTGTGAGGATGAAAAAAAATAATGCGCATTATTTATAAACAAGGTTTTTAAATAAGTAATTGTTTTGAAAAAAATAAAAAAAATGTGAGAAAATAACATTTTTTAAAATCATCCACAAGACACTTTCACAAAATATTATGGCGATTTGACTTTTTCTACTTCCGTACTTTTAAAGTTTTATCTCAACTATACCTTGTAAAAATATATTTACTTAAAGAAATAATAAAAGATTTGTTACTAATATTATTTCTTCAATTTTGAGTTTGAAAATTTCCTATTGTAGGAGTTAAAAAGCTTCCCCCCACCTTTATTCGTTTACTAGAGAATTTTTTATAATTTATAATAAATTAGTAATACAGTTCTCAATTTAATGTGGAAAAAATACCTCAAATTATTTTTATACTGAAATAAACCTTTATTACTAAAGGATAATTAATTCTATCTTCCTTTTCTCTTCATGTCCGCATAGATAATTATTTTATTTTAGAATTTAGATTTATGAAAAAGTTTTATGCTTATGTTTCATTACTGATTAGTTTGGATCAATATCTTTTTATAGATATGAGAGTTATCAGAAACAAACCTCGTAATTATGAATTGTTATTATATGACCAGAATGATAGTATCTTAGTTTCCTAACTTTCACACTGCGTGAATGCTAGGAGGCTCAATAGGCCATACCTAGGGGATGCAAATGAACATATACACGCACATCCTGGATTCTTTCTGGAAATTGAAATATTTCAGAATAATTCTTTTATTATACTATTATACATGTTCTAAACTTTAATAAAATGATTTTGTTTTTTTATTCTCGTTCTTAAATTTTTTCATTAGTATGAGAAAAAAAGGATTCCATCTAATTTAATCCCAGCGAAAAGTATAGTGTCTTCGATGTGTTCCTGTGGGCTAGTTTTTTTTTTAAATCGAAGAAAGAGAAGAGTGCATCCCTATAGGTGTCCCACACCCTCTTATTTTATAAGAAATTTACAAACGTACATATATCTATACAGTTTTCGTTCGAGGTGGCGTTATTACTTAAATATAACCGTATGTGTATAATTTGAAATTTTCTGTGAGCATGCATGTAAATTTTTATGTGTGCTTGTTGCAACAAAAATGAGAAAGTGAAATTTATGTAATTCGTATTATTACAGAAAGACAAATAAATGAAAATGCAATAATTGAAGATTTGGAAATATTATCTGATACAGAGAGTCTGTGTGACCGATCCGGATCATTTAGAATTGAGGAAGAATGTTCGGATTCTGATGAAAAAAAGTTCTGTATCGTCTTTCGAAAAAACGGAGATGTTTTTTTTTTTTTTTTTTTTTTTTTTTTTATATGGAAAGTGACGATGAAAGCCCTATTAATATGTATGTGAAGCAACATCAACGTCCTGCAATTTGACATGCCGAAAATCCATCACTTTTTGTTCGTCCCCATGACGTAATTGTTGCTGCAACGCCATACTCGTATTTCTTCCAAATATTTACCGGTGACATTTTAAAACATATAGTACAAGAAATATTCAATACGCCATTGCGGATTGGGCTCATTCATCATGAAAAACTTATGCAATTAATATTATGTCATATACTCAAATTATAAAGCCAAATTATAGATTATTATTGGTCTTTAGATGCTTCACTTCGACCATATTATTACTAAAACAACGTCCGTAAAGCGTTTTTGTGAAATAAAGAGATACCTGTGCTATATAAAAACAATGACATACCAAATGGATGCGAAGATATTTTTATAAAAGGCCTTTTCCACTATTGGATATGTTATCAGATGCTCCAAGTCATCACGTCAAAAATTGTGTCAGAGAATTTGTTATATTTGTGAGAAATGTGAACTGGTATGCCCGAAGTGTATGAAATCATTTCACTTATACATTACTGTGAACGCTCGGCGGCCACAAATGTAGACGATATGGTTTGTTGTGCATTTTTATTTTTTATTGATTCACTTTTTTTTTTGAATTTATCATATAAGCGAAATACCACTGATCATCTTACCGATATCTCTAAGACTGCGCAACCGATCGACTTTGAAATTGGTATGTTACTCATTTTGTATCAGACGCTCATCAAGAACTTGATTCCAGAACGCCCAACCAAAATGTAGTTATCACTGTTGATCTTTTCATCTATCGAAAGAATTGAGATAGTCATTTTGGCACTTTATCGCCAAAATTATATGACCAACGCCAAACGGAATATATTTTTACAAATGGCTACTGTGTATCGCTACCAATTGCTTACTATGCAGATGAAAGTGCGAATGGAAAATACTAAATAATTTACATCAGAAGTTGATGGATGATTGGCGATTTTGAGAAGAGGCTCTTTTGCAAAACATCACCAAATATCAACTAATGAAGCATTTCAATGACCTCACAGACAGAATTTAAAAGCTATAGTACCTGTAACCCTTGAAGCTGATTCTGCTGGTCTTTAATAGAGCAAACTATTAATTTTTATTGTTGTAGAGACGGGTTTAAATTTATGAGAAAGTATTTTATTATTAATAATGATTGAGAACCACATTTGTGGGACCTAAACAACGATATTTGAAGCTGGTTTAACCAAATGAATAATAATGGTATACATATTCATGCTTATTAAAATATAGCTCATCAAAATATTTATTTGATGCAAAATAATAATTGTAACCTATCGCAATATCATGCAAGTTTTTGTTTCTGTATTTGGTATAATTTTAGTTTTGTTTTCTAGGAACATTTTCATTTTAAAATAAGATATTTAATACAGGTACAAATTATTTTAATTTATGATTTTGGAGCTTATTCTGTCCATTCAATTGCAGTTCCAGATATGTTACCGTAAGAGTTATCCTTGGCAAACAGAAGAATGGTAATAAGGACCTTTGCTAAAATTTTTATTACCATTTTTGTTAGTATTTTTGTTGAATTTAAAATAATTTGATTGAAAAAGAATTTCGGTTATATTTTAACTGAAAATTATTTCATTGGGGTTAATAAAAATTGATTTAGTATTTACTTTTAGTTATATTCTGACAATGATGTTATATTTGATCGATGAATAAAATTACCTTCTAAAGCCAAAATTCTGGCGACGGAGCACAAATATTTTCGTCTTGTCTTGTTGAAGTTCGGCATATACTATAAATGAGAAATATTTCTCATGCTTGACAACTTTGGGATCATTTCAATGTTAAGACCTAATGCTATGTCTATGTCCCCTTATAATAATGATTGTTTATATTTTACTGAAATGTAAACCAAACACGTATGGATCTTATTTGTTAAATTATGGCGGGTAGAGCTATTTCCTGAATAACCAAGTTTATCATGCGTAATGTCTTATGGCTTGGTTGGGGAAACAATCTGAGGTAAATAAATTACATTTTATGCGGAAACGTAATATATCATTTTGATGTTTTGAAATAGTTGATTAACAAATAGAAGCAAAGGATCCATGATAATGAAACAAAATGAAGAAATGTGTCATCTTAGTACTGTCCCTGAAATGTCTATGTTACTTTCAAAAGATCAATCAATATCCAATATTGATTTTCCGTTCAAGGAATAATTATTAATGATAATATTCTCAACTAAAATAAAGGTAAAACAAATGAAGAAAATATTCACAAATCTTAATTGATATAAACAAGTAAGACTGAAGAAGCAAATATATTCAAGTCATCCTGAAGAACATAGAAGCTGTTTGACGATATTAAAGCCATCCTGAAGTACATAGAGCGTAAGAAAATACTTTCTATCACTCACGTGAATCAGGCACAGCAATTTCAAATAATGCGACTAAAAGTTAATTTAGCGCCATGACTTCAAAATTTGTTCATTTTAAATATGACACAGGCAGCATCGACTATCCAAATGACAAATTGTCAGTAATTGAAAAACGTCTTCTGTCTGTTCGAGGTGCTGTGCTTTAAATGATAGAAGAACCCAGGAATGCTGGAGTGGTGGTCAAACCGGCTTCCTTAGATCCCTTCCTGAACTTTGGTCTTCTAGCCAGACAAGGATCAATGAAGCCAGAAATATCTTCTTCTACACCCAAAGTATAATGGATGTTTTCAGATGACGCCATTCAAGAGCAAAAGAATTGAAGGAAGGAACTTTATGCCAACATTTGTCCCAGGCCAGGTATCACAGAATGGTAGCTCACATGAGCCCAACAACCTTCTTTCATGCTTCTACTTCTGACATGAACGCGAAAGAAACATTCATTGCAGGCTTTCCAGGTGTTGGGCTCTGTGAATTAGCCAATACAAAGGAGCTACGACCATAACAGGTGGCGGCCCACGATTCAAAGCTGCTGTTGATTCAGTTCCAAAGACCAAAAGGAGTTCAAGGTTATAATCTAATGCCTGATAAAACCACTAGAGAACACAAAGGTCGTTCACCAATTTTCTCCATTTTATGTAAGGGTAGTTCCAAAATATATGAAGGTCTGTTCAGCTTAGTTAAGGGTATCAGCTATTTAATATAATAAGAACTGAATCGTAATAAAACAAAAATTAAGTCTTTTTCTCGCTGTAAAAAATCGGCCCTGAAGAGGTTATAATTGTTGTTTTAAAATCGAAAACATCAATATAAAAATTATTTTCTTGGCAATGTTTCAGCAGGATTGGCAAGTGAATCAAAGTTTCTCTATCAAAATATGGAGCAAAAAGGGATAGTTTGTTTTCGAATGAAATAATTTCTAACATCGAAAGAATTGTTTTTCCTTTCCCCTGGAGTTTGCGATTAAACTGATTTAGATGAAATGTAACGTCTATCATGAAATAAAAATTTTGGATTCATTGATCGTCTGTTCTGGATAGTAAACAATCCTTCTCTAGGAGTAACGCTTTAATTCCTGTCATTAAAGAAGCAAAATGTTTCAAAACATTTTTTTTTTTTATAACCAACGTAATTTATTATGCAGCAGATCTGCTTACTCACTCTCCATTTCAACTAAAAAGTCCTTAAATTGGCGATGATTAAGACCTATAGCTATAATGGAGTTAATAACGTAAAGCCCAAATTAAGTAACTTTGTAACTTTCTTTTGGAGATGTCTGCACACAAAGCTCTTGTTGAATGGACAAGTACAGGGCAGTAGGAAATCGGGGGAAACAGCTTCCCAATTTCCTACTGTCACTGTTCCGGCGCTAGTAAGTGCGCCATGAATTAGGAACTGGCTTTAAATAGAATAGATGGTGTGGAACAGTGAACATCGTGCTTTTGTGATAGAGGCGTGTTTCAAAAATGGTGACTGCCATCACTGCACACCTTTTATTTCATAGACACTTTGAGTTTCATTGAAATGTTAAAGTTTCTAATGACAAAACCATTTTGTTATGGGTTCGGAATTTCGAAGGAACAAGTTCCACTTTTAAGTGCGAACCTCCTGGCAAACCCCGTAGCATACGGACACCACAGCAAATCGGAGCAATGAGACAAGCCGTTTTCCAATCTCCGCAGCATTCAGCCCGTAGGCATGCTATTGCTATAGGGATTTTTTTTTTATCGGAGTGTTAGAAGAATTTTACAATTAGACTTGAAGCTCCATCACATTACAAAATGATAGTTGTGCAGTAACTTAATTGCCATGATTAGACTAACCGCCATGCATCATCTGAGGCTGTGGAATATTCTGCTGAATATTCCACATGATTGTATTGTTCTCTTAAGTGATGAAGTTTACTTTCATTTGTCGGAGGGGGGGGGGGTTACTTGAATAAATATATATTTCACTACTGGGTTCCAAACAATCTGAGACAAATCCGTGAATGACCTCTCTATAGTGTTCGATGTACTGTTTAATGTGTTGTTGTAGATTTTCGGGTTATAGGCTTATACTTTTTAGTGGAGAATAACAAAGCAGTTATGATAACTTCTGCCCGTAATGTGGATGTGTTACGTAATTCCCTGTAGCCGAAACTATAAAAGCATGGGAATTTGATTGTGTAGTTCCAACAAAATGTCTCCATAACCCACACAGCCTGAAAAAAGATGGACTTGCTGAACGAAATGTTTCCGAAGCGTCTGATCTCATTACGAGGTGACTTATCTTGGCCAGCATGTTCCCCAGATATATCGCCTTGTGACTACTTTCTCTGGGGGCATGTGGAGTCACAAGTCTTTAAGAATAGGCTACGAAAAATCAGGGAACTTGTTTTTCGGCACTTATTTTTATCCCCAATTAAATCCCGCGTTTATTTTTTCATCTGACGTCACTGATCGAAGCAGCAGCAGCAGAAGTGCACCTCTGAACTCTTCACCCTCTCTCTCGATTCTCAAGGAGACCTATTGTCTTATCGCGTCGGTTCTTCGGGAGAATCGATTCTTTTCGCTTTATGTCTTTACCAGACGACAAAAACTCACAAAACATTCTGTGCGCTCTGTATGTTAGAAACAAACTCTTAAAACAATTCCCTTTAATTAAGGTTCCGTTTACGTTTCAGATTTTTTTTTTTTTTTTTGTCCAATTCTTAAAAATATTTTTCCGTCTATTTTAGTGATTCGTTTATGAGTTTTTTGGTCTTTAAAAAAATATTCTAAAATGTTTTCGAATATCAGGGAGAAAATGTGATTCCGCAGAAACCTTTATTATTTTTTTACTCCTTTCGGATGCACCTTTTTTGCATTCGAATAAGTAAATATTAAAGGTTTGAGAACGGTAGTAGAAATTTCAAAGGAATAACATTACGTTTACAAAAAAAAAAAAAAAAAAAAAAAAAAGGCTGGTAGACGGGAGCCTTAAGGCATGCAGCAGCGCGATATTTGTAGCGCCAAGTGAGAGCTAACATACTCGTTAAGTTTAAATATTGCGTTATTTTATGTTGCTATATGCGATATTAATCACCGTTAAGGCCTCCACATGGTCATTTGCTGCAGAGCTACACTCCAGGGGCCTAAGGGCCACGGTTTGCTGATAACTGTCCTAGACTAATTTTTTTTTGTTGATATTTCAAGTTATGGAGTATCGGATATTGGGTCAAAATGTTATGTATTTTGGGTCAGTTTGCCAAAAAAATTTTTAATTAAAAACATTCAATATTTTTTTTACACTGAATGTATTTAAACATTTAGTAGCTGCTATTTTTTTTTAAAAAAAAAAAGAAGGGGGGATAAACAAGTATGCCGAGGAAATTCTGTACCTTATTCAATTATTAAATAGTTAAGTTTAATATGCTATGTGAAATTCTGATCATATTGTTTCGAGATGAGAAAACTTCTGTTGGAAATGCTCTTATTTAATTTCTTATATAGCTGTCCGAATCCAACATTTGCAACAGATAGTTTTTTTTTTTTTTTTTTTTTTTTTTCCTTTTCCCCTGACTAGATGTTGAATTTTACCATGTCTTCTGGATCATTAAAATACTCATCAATTACATGATTTATTCTTGAAAAATCTCCAGCATCAAAATATCACATCATTCACAAATTCAACATATAAATCATACATACATTCAATGTTTAAAAAACTACATATTTAAATAAGCTAAAAAGCTAAAATAAAATTAATATAACTGACATAAAAATAATTATTCATGAAACATACTAAAATTAAAAAAAAAAAAATCTTAGTTACTTAAATTGTTATATATATATATATATAATTTCTAGGTATTTTTTTAAATCGGAAAACCGTATTTAGTGTTCTCTTATTGTTTAATAAAATGCAACTTACTGTAAAAAAGAATTCATCTATTTCAACGTAAAAATAATTGTATTTATAGCTATTTTATTGTAAAAAAGTACTTTTGTTTTACTATTTTATTCCGTATTTATTTTCAATATCATGGATTATCTGATTTTATAGATGAAATCTATTGTATTCTTACTTTGTGTGTAAATGGTTTTGTACTGGCTGTAAAAAGGATAGAATTATTGCACATCATGAAGAATCATTTTGTAAATTTACTATGTTTAGAGTTATGTGTGTTGTGTGGTCTATTAAAAAAAACTTCAAGAAAATCACTTTTTTAAAAAAATTTGTCAGTTGTGAACTATTTGTTATTTTTATAATAAGAGATTAAATTCGTTCCCTTTCATTCCCAAGTTAGAATTAAAGTACTTAAGCAGTTTTTCTTGCACTTATTTTTATACTTTTCTTAAAACATTTTATTTTTAATTCAGAAAAACTAAAATACCTATGTGACATATTTGTTTTCTTAAAATGTGTTTGATTGTTGAATGTTAAATTATTTAATGTTTACATGTTTTTAATGCAATGTATGTCATTTATTTTAGGAGGGCACTGACATTGATGGTACTTTATTTTTATACAGGAGGTAAGCTTGACTATTTCTTTGATCATTTTAGGGGTATGTAATATTTAACTAGTTCGGTTTTCTTTACATTTACAAATCACGTATTGTTACGCCAAAACTTGTGACGGGTATATCCGCGACCTTGTTACTAATAGTCCTCTTGGGGAATTTGCACTCCTCAACAATTATTTGTATCAGAGGGCTTCCTCCTCCGAAGAGAACGGAAACATGCAAATTAAGACTGATATATGTATATATAGTGTAAGCTTTCAAGAGAAAAAGGAGAAGAGGGGGAGTGAGAGAGAGGATAGATTTGTTCTGTAGCTGAGCTTCTGTTAATAAATTGAATTGTCTTAGAGATGTCGACCCATCCTTCCGTACTGTCCGACCCTTCACTCTTATATGCTTTTTATTATTGGTCAAATTTATTCCACATGGGATAACAGAGTAGTCTTTATTACCTCCCCATTGGTTGTGTAATTTTTACCCTGTGTGCCTCTTTGTGTATTATTTAAAAATTCTAAGTTACAGAGTAATTAAAATATTTTTGCATGTTTTATTAGTACGAGTTATTTCACGTGAGAAAAGTTCATATTTTGTAAATGAAGCTTCATCCCCTCCCCGCTTCAAATTTTGTCCTCTGCTGAACTAAATTATGCCCCACGTTGCCTTCATTTCTTTCCTCCAACCTTTGCTTGCTTCCTTTTTTTCAGGCATATAAATTTTTCTATTAAAACATTATAAATAAGAACTATGTAAAAGGAATACGAATCATTTTTATTACATTTTTGTGGCACACAAGAAATTTTTTATCGAGTTGTCAATAGTTTTTAAAGGTTAGAACATTTTAAAATGCTGAAAAATATTTTTACTATTTCAAGGTGTCTAATTAAATTTTGTTTTTCTTGAAATGAAATGTTTTATAACCCTCCTTAATAATAAGGCACAATAATTTACAGTTGCTGCTGGTTTTGTTAATCTCTTAATTGCTAAAAATCACACATAGTAACATCTTCCTTAAGCTGTATGGAGACTTTTTTTTCTGTACAGATAAATGACTGAAACAGCTGTGCGACTTTTTTGCCGTAATGCACTAAAACGTGCCTATATATGTGTGTACGCTTGCGTGCAACTCTTTCACGCAATAGTATAATCTTTTTAGCTGCAAACACAGTATTTAATTTTTTTAAGTAAGGAACACACAGAGAGAGAAGCACAGTAGTTGGGATTTTAGGTATTTTCTGGGTTCTGTAAATGAAATCTGATTATTTTTAATTACATTAAAATATCAGAATAATTCTGTTCTTTTATGTTCTAAATGGAGTATTACTTATAGTCTTTAATTATATCAATATTTGGAAAGCTTCAAATTCTAGTAAGAATTAAAGGTAAATAGTTAATGTATATTTCGATTTGAACCATTCATTTATATATATATATATATACACATATTCAATGGGTTGAGTAAAATTTTTTGGTTGAGTGACATACCAAAAAAATACGAACATAAGAAAATATAATCTTAAACTGTTGTTTTGGTTTAATACAAGTTTGTAGAAGTCGTTGAAATTCTTAGAAAAACTATTGGGTGTATATCTATACGATTGTACATTATACTGATGCCTTAAAACACGCAAATACTGTGTTCCATGTAATATACTGTTTTGAAAAATTGTTTTGTTTGCTTCATCGCTAATAGAAAAGCTTTACATATAAGTCTTTATATTTCCTTAAATGTGAACTCAATTTTATTGAATTCCGCTATGCGCTTAAGGCTCCCGTCTACCCGCCATTTTGATTTCATCAGCTTAATGTTAATCCTGTGGAATTTCGACTTGAATTCTCCTATCTTTACTATTTGATCAATTTGAATGCAATAAAGTGCATCTGAAAGAGCAAAAAATAATGAATGCTTCTGTGGAATTACTTTTTTCCACCGATTTTTAAAAATATTTGAAAATATTCTTTTAAGACCGGAAAACTGAAAAACGAATCATTAAAACAAGAATAAAAATACTTTTAAAAATCTTAGGAAAAAAGTAATTCCACAGAAGCATTCATTATTTTTTGCTCTTTCAAATGCACTTTATTGCATTCAAATTGATCAAATGGTAAAGATAAGAGAATTCAAGTCGAAATTCCATAGTATTAACATTACGTCCACGAAATCAAAATGGCGGGTAGACGGGAGCCTTAATCGTAATAAATTCATTGTTGGGATTTACTCAATTTAAATTTTAAAATTTTTGATTTTACTAACATCTCTGCGATAGAAATATTTTAAGTAACAATATAGCTATATATGTACATAATGTATGAGAAAGTATATAATTATTAGTTTTATCTTAATACATGTCAAAAATTATTTTTCATGTATAATTAAAATAAATAAAAATGAGATTTTATTAATAATTTAATTTCCAATGTATACAAGCTTCCAAAGTGTAATTTTTGTTGAAATTTTTAGAAGCAATGGTAGCAATAGCTCTATAGTTTTTTTTTCCCTCTATAATCCCACTTATATTTAAAAAAAAAAAAAACACGATCTATGACTCAGTATTTCAAAACAAAAACAACAGCTCACAACGCAAGCAATTAAATATTTCATTGAATCAAAAGATTTAGAAATCGTTTTTTTTTTTTTTTTAAATCCGGAATGACTATTTGTTAATCTAAATGACTATTTTCTCCGATTTTGAATTCAGTTTTGTTTTGCATTCATTGCCAGATTTATTTGGAGGCGATGTCATTTAATTTAAAATTTCTACTTAGTTTTTAATGATGAATACTAGGCGTAGTTAGCAAATAATATTTCACAACAAATCGCGTTTGAATTTAGAAAATTTTTTTTTAACAGTTTTAGATTATTCTTAAAAGCACAACTTTATGATAATTTTTTTTTTCCTTTCACGATTCTTGCAAACGATAGTTTTTCTCTCGCTAGAGCATTTTATATTCGCTTATCATACCGCTACTTTTTTTTTTTTTTTTTTGATGAATTTTATTTTATTTTGTTTAGTCTACTCCTTTTTAGTTGATCATTAATAGCAGATATCAGATTATTTATTATTGCGTGAAATTTTATTTTTATAAGTTATTATTATGCGGATGTATTACAAAAATTCACGTAAAACCAGCAATGTACCCCTTCCACCTTCAAGAATAAATGCCCTTATGTTGATTGATAAATCTAATTTAAATATCTCCGCATTTAAAAATTTACCCTATCACTTTTTCATGTAAAATATAATGATTTTCATGTGTTTATTTATTTATTTATTTTGCTCTTATTAAATAGAATTAGACTTCCAAGAATAAATTTGCTTTAAATAACGATAATAAAACTTAATGAATTTAAGGTTTTTTCCCCCCCAATTTAAAAAAATGCAGAATAATTTTCATTTTATTGTTATTTATTTTAATTTCACAGTTATAATATCCAAGGATAGTTTTGCCTTTAATTTCAATTACGAGCACCCTTCTGAATTTAGAAAATTTTTGGTCCAGGAAGGTCTGTGTATTTTTTGGATTTTGCTGTACATTCGTCCTCTAAACATTTTATTGGAGGTTTTGTGTTTAATCTACACAATCTACTTACTACTACGTTACTCATTAATCTGTATTTCAAAATTATTTACAAATCGAAATATATATTCCTTCCCTTCATCAAAAATCTTCACTTTTCCTTCTTTATTTATTATGGTGTTTTGTATCGAACATCTTTTTGCTCTAAGCATGTTTTTTCGTATTGATCCGTGAAATGTTTGATATCATTAAAAAGACATGAATATATTTTTTTTGATGAAAAAAGAAAATAAAATACCCTTAGTAATAGTAATGTGATGACATTCATTAATGGTGTGGGAAAAAAATTTAAATAAAATTCAAATTTTACTGAGCAAAACCAGTTTTAAAAATTATTTTAATATTCAAGAGTTTTTTTTTTGAAAAATTAATCTTTGTTAGTCATCCATTCTTCAAAAATATTTAATTTGAAGTGCCAGTGAAACGTTATTCGCGTTTTCTATTAGTTTTCTAAAATATCTTGCTAAAATTAATAATTAATTTATAAAAATTACTTGATGTTTCTTTTCTTTATTTTATTTTTAACTTTTACTCTCAGGTTATCCAAATTCTTCGTGATTCTTATGTGTCCCATTTTCATAATTATATTATCCATAAACGTTTTCCCGATCGAATATTATAATAATTATATATATATATATATATATATATATATATATATATATATATCATTATAGACGTCATGATCATTATATATATATATATAATGATCTCACATAAAAACAATTTAATTTCCAAATTCTTCCCAATCTCTAACTCAAAAGTAGAAAGTTCATTCCCATTTTCTGATCTATTCCAAATGATCATTTTATTTATCAGATCACATGTTCATAAAATATGTTGAATCATTTTCCCCATAGTCATAAATCTGTCAGAAATAATCCCTACTGGACTGATAGACGTCATGAACATCCCTTATTATCCTTTCATCTTATACCATGTGAAATAGAAAAATCCCTAGAAAATCTCCATTGTAAATTAATTTGCACTTAAAAAATGGTTTCCTTTGCTCTTCTGCGCTTTTCTGTTGTAATCGAGACGGTGGAGCTATGTCTCTTGCCTGTTCCGTTTAATTAAATAGATATACTTATTGTCTGTCTCCCTCTCATTGAAATGAATAAACAACCATGAATTTAAAAAAATCATCTTTTTTACTTAGTCATTATATATATATATATATATATCTATATATATATAAGCGAAATACCACTGACTGACTCATCACGATATCTCTAAGACTATACAACCGATTGACTTGAAATTTGGTACAGTTACTCATTTTGCAATGTAGACGCTCACTAAGAACGGATTTTATGGAATTCTTAACCAAAATGTAGTTATCATCGGTTAATCTTTTCTTACCCATCGGTTATGTCATTTTGGCGACTTTATCGCCAAAAATTACATGAACAACGCCAAACGGGATATATTTTTTTAAATGTATACTGTGTATCGCTACCAATTAAGTTTACTTGCAAGATTTGCGCGTGCGAAATGGAAAAATACCTAATAATTTAATATTGAAGCGCTGATGGATGATTGGCAAGATTTTGGAGAAGAGGCTCTTTTTTGCAAAATATCACCAAATATCTTCCACCGCCAAGTCGAAGCATTTCAATGACCTTGCATTGTGAATTTTAAAAAGCTATACTATGGTAACCCCAGCTGATTTCGCTCGCCAGCTGATTTCGGTTTTGCTGAGCAAACGATAATTTTTTATTGTTGTGGAACCTAGACGTATGTTTTAAATTTATGAGAAAAGTATTTTATTATTAATAATGATTGATAAACTACATTTGTAAATCTAAACGCAATCTAACCAAGTTATTGAAGTTGGCTTTTAACAAATGAATAATAACGGTATGTTATTCATGTCATTAATAAAAAAAAATAAGTAGCTATCAAAATATTTATTTTGATGTACGCATTAATTGTAACCTAATGTAAATATCATGCAAAAGTTTTGTTTCTGTATTTTGGTAATTTTTAGTTTTTGTTTTCTAGGAAATAAACATTTTTCATTTTTTAAAATGGCTGGATATTTTAATACAGAATTATTTTTAATTCTATGATTTTTAAGAGCTATTCTGTCTATTCAATTGCAGTTCCAGATATGCTGCTACCGTAAGAGTTATCCTTTTGCAAACAGAATAACGTAATACGGGTGACTTTTTGCTAAAAATTTTTATTATACTTCATTTTTTTTGTTAGTATTTTTTGTTGAATTTTAAAATAATTTGATTTAAAAAAGTTAATTTCGGTTATATTTTTTAACTTGAAAATTATTTCATTGTAGGTTAATAAAAATTGATTTTTCATATTTACTTTTCAGTTATAGTTCTTAATAATGGATGTTGAATATATTTGGATCGATGGAATACCTACTCCTTTCAAAGTTTTTAAAATTCTTGGCGACGGAGCATGTTTATTTTCGTCTCTGTCTTTGCTGGTGTTCGGTGACATATCGATGGCGTATAAAATGAGAAATATTATTGTTTCTCACGTGTTTGACAACTGGGATCGGTTTAAATGCTACACTCAAATGCTATCTGGCGCCCCTTATAATACTAACGATTTATATTTTACCGAAATGTGTAAACCAAACACGTATGGATCTATTTGCTAAATTATGGCGGCGGCAGAGCTATTTCCCTATCAGTTCGAAGTTTATCAAGGTGGCTGCCTTATAGCTTCTGTTGGGGAAACAATTCAGGGGGAAAAAATATTACATTTTACGGGAAACTGTAATAGTTGTCATTTTGATGTTTTATTTAAATAGTTGGATTAACAAATAGAAGTAAAGTTGATCCTGGTTATGATAATGTGAAACAAAATGAAGAAAATGTGTCATCTTTAGTGTTTCAACCTCAAGAAAATGTGTCTATGCTACTTTCAAAGACTCAATCAATATCTAACATTGATTTTTCAAGTTCAAGTGAATCAATTATTAATGATGTAATATCTCTTCAACTAAATAAAGGTAAAAGAAATGAAGAAAAATATTCACAAATTCAATTAGATATAAACAAGTAAGACCAGCTGCTACAAAATATATTCCAAGTCATCCTGAAGAACATAGAGAAGCTGCTTCATAATATATTAAAAGCCATCCTGAAGTACATAGAGCGTAAGAAAATACTTTTCTAATACCCCCCACGTGAATCAGGCAGCTGTAATTAAATACAATGATAAAAGATCAAAAGTTAATTTAGCGCCATGGACTTCCAAAAATTTGTCTGGTTTTAAATATGAAATATATATCGACTATTCAAATGATAAAATTGTCAGTATCGGAAAACGTTTGCCCTGTTCGAGGTGCCGTGCTTTAAAATGATAGAAGAACCTCCAGGAATGTGCTGGAGTGGTGGTCAAGTCCTGCTTCCTGTTATTAGATCCTTCCCTGAACCTTTGAATAGTCTTCTTAGCCATAAGGATCAGCTTTCAGAACATTTTCTTTCTACAATTCGCAAGTATAATGGATGTTTTCAGATGACGTCATTCGGAGCAAAAGAATTGAAGGAAGGAAATTTTATGCCAACATTTAAAGTCCAGGGCCAGGTATACCACAGAATAGGTAGCCTATTGGCTGAGCCTCCTCAACAACCTTCTTTTCTTCGGTTTTACTTTCTGTGATGATGAACGTGAAAGAAACATTCATTGTGGTATTTTCCCAGGTGTTAAGCCAGAATTAGCCAATTACAAAAGGAGCTACATGAACATAACAGGTATATTCACGATTTCAAAGCTGCTGTTGATTCAGTTCCTAAAGACCAAAAGGAGTTCAAGGTTATAATTAATGCCGATAAAAAACCATCTAGAGAACACAAAGGTCGTTTCAATGCTCCAATTTTCTTCATATTTTATGTATAGGTTCCAAAATATAATATTATCGTCTGCCCAGCGAAGCGGGCGGGTATCAGCTAGTCAATATAATATGAACGAATCGTAATAAAACAAAAAAAAAAAAATTAAGTCTTTTTCTCGCTGTAAAAAATCGGCCCT
>BMAW01113728.1:0-17437 GCA_019974015.1 Nephila pilipes
GAGTATAATTCAATTTAAAATTGAATTGTACATAAAAAAAATTTTAAAATTTATTTTTCAAAATTCCAGATTTTCCGCCAATATTGTACAATGCTAAAAAAACTTGTTAAGAGTTTTTTAGAAAAATATTACGTTATTGTGTAAGAAATGACCACTTCATAATGTGCAAATGTGAAGCAAGTAGATTTTGAGGAGTATCAACACTCCTAAGTGCTTAACAAATAAAAATGATTTTCAAATAGTTTTATACCCTTGTAGTTTTACAATTTAAAATTCATCACTTAAACGTTTTATTCATTAAACTTTGATAACAATACAGCTACGGAATGTTGAAAACCATCTATTTTTTTGCCAGAATTTGAGCCAATGTCCCGGTAAATTGCTCAAATTAAGTAATTTTTTTTATGTTTTAGTTAAAAATGGAAGGCTCTTCCGATTCCATAGATATTATTTATGAAAAATTTTACAAATAGAACAATAGAAAATTGTATTTTAAAACTGCAAACACACTTGCCACGCCTTAGACAAAAAAATGTAAAATTGTGTTTTTCTCGAAACGTGATTTTTTGGGATTCTGGTACACTTTCTCAAATCTATCTCAAATCATGAATTGTTTGAAAGGAAATGAGGTTATTTCCTTACATAACACATGGGTCAATAAGTCCCGAGACTACCTACCAACATTTTTTTGCAAATTTTTTATTCATCAACATAATCACCTTTAGGTGATACAATCGTTCCAATCTTTCCAATTTTTCACAATTATGTTTATAAAATTATCTTCGCTTCAAAATAAGCTTCAGTTTCAGTTGATGACCTCCTCATTTGAGCCAACTTTTTTCCCCTGAGCATTTTTTAAGATCAGCAAAGAGCCAGTATCACTGGGGCCAACTATGAGTATGGGGTGGGAAGATCAAAGCCCACCTGTTCAATTTTGCCATTGTTTTCATCGACATTTTTTTTTTCTCTCTGCATGTGCGGTCGTTTTTTGCGATTTCCTCCTTCAAACGCACCAGCAAGTCACTATAATAATCACTGTTGGATCGATTTACTCCCTTTCGAGGTAGAAAATCACGCCATGTATCCCAAAAAACTGACGCCATGACTTGCAGCTGACTGCTGCGTTTTCGGACGCTTCGACGATTTCGCCAGCTGTGCGCAACCTCGACTGCTGCTTCGACTCTGAGGAGGTAGTGATGTATCCATGTTTCGTCCATGGTCACGTATCGACGCAAGAAATCTTTGCTGCGAGTAAATAGCGATACGCTTTCTGAATCATCGACCTGCTGCTGTTTTGTTCCATCGAAAGCAATCGCGGCACCCACTTGAAAACCCATGCTCATAATTTTTCATGAAGGATAGTAAATACACTTCCATATGATATCTGTGCCATCTCAGCAATCCATGGAGCTTCACTTACGATCTTCATTATAATTTTGTCACTTCACTCACATTTTCCGGTGTAACGGCTTCCACAGGTCTACCCGAGCGTTCCGCGTCATTTGTGTCGGTACGACCACGTTTAAACTCGGCAAACCACCAACAAATCGTTGCTTTTGATGGACAAGAGTCCGGGTAACATTTTTCAATCCATTGTTTCGCTTGCACGGTGTTTTTACCCATTAAAAAACAATGTTTTATCAGAACACGAAACTCGGTTTTTTCCATTTTTTAAACAAACTACAAAACGACTTTACTCCAACCTCGATAACTCAACTGTTTCTGGTCCAATCGACTTAAAATTTTGACACGTTTCAAGCAAAGATTAGTACTCTAGAAAGACCTGGTTACTGGTTTACTACGAGCGCCATCTCTGGGTTAGTCTTGGAATTTATTGATCCATGTGTTAATGAACGAAATTGTTTTTTCTAATAAACATTCTCACATTTTATGTATTTCACAATACTTATTTGAAAAGTACTAGAAACTTGAATTGTGAAATTAGATGTTAAAAAAATTTCATTAAATTTAAATTTCGGAATTATAATCATATTCTGTGCATAGAATTTTATGTTTATAAGTGCTCTAAATTTTTAAAAATGTAAATGCCATAAAATTTATTAATTATGTACCTTAATGTAAACATAAGGCTTACAAATATAAATATCAGTTATTAATTGCTTATTTTTAATTATTTATATTTATAAAACTGATTTACATGAAACAAATGCATGATATATATATAAATCTCAGTATTTAAATATAATTTTATTAGTTTCAATTTAAAACAGTGAGAATAATTTAAACTTGGCATAAAATAAGCTCACTTTTCCTTGGCCTCTCAGTAATCCTAAAGTGAGCACATTCTGAAAAAGTCTGGAGTGAAAATTCCAATTTTGAAATTAACGGACTTCAAATCTAATTCTGTTTTATATATTTCGTGGTTTTAACATAATTCTTTAATAATCACAACTTTAACTTAAAAAACGAACGTATTTATCTGGATTTGTCCTTGAGGGCTTCCTACTGCAATCCATTCAATCATTCTCTCTTTAGAGAATAGTTATAAACTTGATGAGAAAGAAACTTTCGCTAAGGGGTGTTTTATATGAGTGGTTACATCGCGGGTATCTTGAGGAAACTCGATTCCCCTCGTCAGCTGTACTGTTCGTACTGTTTTAGTAAGTTCTTATCGTCAACCCCAGCAACTCTTTTCTCACTCCTCATACATTCATATTTAGTGTTCAGAAGGGGCATCTTTTTGTTATAGAGAAAATACATTTTGAAATGTAAAATTTTTTTTGAAAAAGAGTATTCTTTTTATTTTGCTCATTTTATCTTCTAATTATAAGGAAAAGACAATATTTGTTCTTTAACTTATTTTTCTAATGTATTCAGTTTAAATTAACGGAAGTCATTTCATCTTGTCGTTTTCTTCTATGTGCTCATTTTGTTGCTAAGAGAAAATGAGAGTGAAACTGAAACCTACCTTTCGGATAAGTTGATTGATTGTTTTTAACATCTGATTTAACATCTAACGTTATGATATCCATTGTTATGATTTCTGTTCAATTAAAAGCAATATGAGGGCTGTAGGTGAAGAATCTAGTCATTTTAAGCCTCGATCGAATAATAAGGAGGTCGCCTGACCTAGCACCTTACTCTTTAAATTTCAACATTACGCCACTGAAGGGATTTTGAGCTTTGACAAATTTAACGTACATTAGACCATCCACAATATGGCTTTTCTTTCGGAGGGAAATATGAACAGAAATTCAACTCTAACTATCAAGAAAATAGTACCAATTTTGATTTTCATTGTTGTTCATAGTTACATTAACCGATTTTATACTTCCAGAATATAGAGTTAAAAACGGATTCCATAAATAATGCCAAAAGAATAGCTATATTTAATAATACAAAATAATACGTCATCTTTCTTATCTTTTAAATGGGGAAAATTCAATGAAAGCAAAATCATGTTGCAAATCGTAATAAAGAGTAAATAAGAGTTATTTTCAGTAAATTTAAATAGACATGAGAATTTTTTATCGTTCTAAGCAGTACAAAATGCCGTTATCATCAATTTGTTTTCTAGTTTCTTCCTCTCGAATGAACTTATGATAAATCACTGAAAAACTATTTTTGATTAATTTTACATGTGAAAAATTTGATGTTTTGTGTTGTATATAATGTACAATACAAATCTAGTGTAAATTAAATTTACAACATTACGTTTTCAGAAATTTAGAGGAGAAAAATTATAGAGTTGAAATTTGTGCATGTGTTTTTGTGTTTTCGAGAATCATGTTCTTTAAAATTTAAAATGTATTCAATTTCTCTCACTTTCTACAGTAGGGTTGAGAGAACTTTTCCCTCTTTTAAACTAATGCAACACACACACACACACACACACACACACACACACACACACAGGTTTGTTTTAGAACCTAGAGAATCAGAAGTTTCATATTTAGTAGTCAGATAACCATTCATTTTATTTTTATGAGTTATTTAAAAAAGAAAGTAAAAAACGCTCCTGTATAAGTGATCCATGTATCCAGGAAAAACCCTCCCCTTATCTTAATTATTGTTATGATTTCTATTCAATTCAACAGAAAGCTCTCCTTATCTAATCTGAGTTGTTGTGTTGGAGCTGTGAGCGTGTTGTCTTTCATTTCAGGAATGAGACCGTCCTACTGCAGTTCGATGTGCTCCGATACTGAAGAATTCGTGGACAGAGTAAATCCTTGCAACACGTGCGACAACAGGGGTCAGTGCACGGTGCTAGAGGAACTGGAACCTGGATGTGACTGCAAAGTAGGACATTATAGAAACAGAGAAGGCGTATGCATACCGGAAGAAGAATGCGAAGGTAAGATATACTTTATAGGGTATCCAGGTTTAAAGTTACCAAAGCATGAGTTGAAGAAGAAACGCTATAGAGTTCATGTTATGAATCTGTCTACGAAGTGTTAACATTTAGCAGCAACAGAAAATAAAACGATGGTTATTGAAAAACAATTTTAACCGAGATAATTAAACTAAATCAGTGTTACTCTGTAACCAAACAGTCGATTCAATGACTATATTTATGACGAATTAAAAGCGAAACTATTTTTTTTTATTTTCCCTTTTTTTTATTTGTTTCAAATAAATTACCATTATTCAACAAAAGTATTAGAATATTTCATTTAAAAAATAGAAAATTGGTAAAAATTAGTGTTTGCACTCTTGACAGACGTTAAGTGTGTTCTACACAAAATGCCTTGTCGCAATATTTGCATACATACTTTGTCATTATGGTTTTTCTTAGATAGAAACATTCTGTTTTTGTTCACCACACTTACTGTTGTGAGCTCTGTGGTCTTTTTAATAAAAGTAGTTTAAATATTTATTTTGATGCAACGTTTAAGATTAAAGTTATCGTATTGTTAAAGTTACCGCATTGTACAGCAAATCTTGGAAAGGAATAAGTGTACTGCCGTGCTGATTACCTTTAGATATTGTACACGCCACTAGATGGCGCTTTCTTATGTCGAAAGAGTTTCATGTTTTTTTTTTGTATCAGAGAGAGAGAGAGAGGACGGTGAAACAACGAATAGGACGGAAGGCCATCCGCCAATAAATATTGCTTGTGAAAAAAAATGCATGTTATTGAAAGAGTTGCGATCATGAAAAATAATCATTTATGTTTTAACTGCCTCTTCGGATATCTTATTTGACTAGTTATGAAGGTATGAGTGCAAGGCGGGAACATCTCAAATTCCCAAAACTGACAGCGATCGGTAGTCTATTAGATGGATTTATAGTTATGTAAAATTGATACACTAAGATGTCAGAAGCGAATCGAATGGAGACTGGAATGAACTTTACGCACACTCCGCAGCTGATAACATCGATAAACAAGGATAGTGAAAAACATTTTATTATCCTCTCAAGACTCAAGGCGGTCAATTGAGCATCTTTATAAAATATATGCAGAATTTAAAAACAAACTCTGCTTAATAGCCTTCAAATTTAAGGTACCTATTTGAAACAAAGACTGTTTAAATGGTTTTCCGAGAAATAGTATTATTTTACAGTAAAGCGAGTGCTTTATCATAGATTGAAAATGACAGAAAAACAAAACGCAGTAATCTGTCGATAAAAAAAACCATAATCTAACTAATTTGAATTGTATTTTAGATTAAAATATATATAGTTATTGCTTTAAAAGAAGTTTTAAGAATTTTAGATTATATTTTGTTGAAAAATATATGTTTAAAATTATAGATAGCCAATTAGATATTTTTGAACTGAATATCCATAAAGTTACCATACATCCGAAATTTTAAAATGAATGTAATATAATAAAAAATGTTATTTATGATGAAATTCATAAAAAACAGTTTCTATTTTGAAAATGTAAGTAAATGTAAAATTTCACGCAACTTAATATTTTCACGCATTACCACAACCATTTTGACCTATTGTTTGATGGGACTCTGATTGACGACAGTGAAACGACCTCAAAAAACTTTTTTTTTTCACACATGAATGATTTCAGAGAAATGAAAACCAGAAAGGGCCAGAGGAGCTGCTGATGAAATCCCAACCGAATATGACATTAGCTGTGTGGGGGACGTACATTGGCATGCAATTTTCCTTCTTTTGTTCTGTATCGCTCCCTTGTACTTTGTTATGGTTTTCAGAACCTCATCGGCATAAACTTCTTCTCCTTCAACGAGAAGAACATCTTTATGTTCCCAAAAGACAGAGATCCTTATTTTATTGGCCGAAACAACGGTTTTGAATTGTTTCTGCCGCTCTTAACTCACGACTCCACTTGTAAACATTAGTACGGTTCATGATGCCATCCCAGGAAACAGTTTTTGTTCCGTTAAAAATCTGGAATGATGCCTTTCAATTAACGAGAAGAAACTTGATTATGCTCCTCAACTTACAAGTGACGGGATTCGAAATTTTAATACGATACTAATACAAGAGTTTTCAATCGACTGAGATAAACTACTCCTGCGTCACTACGATCGAGGATGATGTTCTTTAATCCCGTGGAAGAAAAAGGTTGATCTCGGAGTGCCGATGGCGTTTCGAACCCTTTACTAATGGGGCCGAAGAAGAAACGTTGTTTGGTCGTTTTTTGCTACGCTCTTATCAACCACGCTAAGAGGAGATACCTAGTCGGCCTAGTTATTAAGGCGTTTTAACTTCTGGCGTTGTAGTTGAAGAGAGCCATCGTAAAATGAAATAAACATTTATCACCTATAACTGAAAGAAGATCCTTCGGTGGATATGCTTTTCGTCACATTTTAGGGGATGGTTTTCTATACTGTGACCGAGGAACAGGTTATGTGAACTTGAATGACGGGGAAGGGGAGAGATTCTAATGTTCAATCTGTCGGTCCTGAGAAAACACGTTCAATACTATTTTGCAGTGCAATTAGACCAAAAGGGATATCACGGCCCGGTTAATTATATCTTTTGGAAAGAGTTTGAATAAATATTAATTTACTCTGAATGAAGAAAAACAATCAACTATACGAATTTCGTTCACAGAATATGTAAAAGCGGAATAAGTATATTACCCCGATTATTAAATAAAATATCCGAAAACTGTGATTGACAATCGCCAGAGATTAGACACTGGAATAGATTTTAAATTAGTTTTTGTTTCCGGGATCATAAGTGTGTTATTTCGATTTCATTGATATAATTGACTCAAACAATTACAGACTCACGAGTCTTTGTGAATAAATCGAATAATTTTGTATTTGCTTAAAAACTATAAATTTTAAACTGTTTTCAAATAATCTAGAATTTGCGCTGTACGAGAGCATTGTGCGCGTAGTTTACAAAGTTGTTGGAGAGGATTGGGTGAGTGTACATTAATTATTATACATAAAGGACCTAGATCTCTAATTAAGATTTGGAAATCTTTTTAGGTTACCCAACTTCGTCTCGTAGCATCACGATTACAAACCATGACCAGATCGACACCCGAACCACTTACTACACCTCGCTACACCAACGCTAGAATTTTGAGCACCGACAGAGTTAATGTACATCCATCCCTCTACACGAAGAGTCTTTAATGGAATCCAGACTCGAATACATGATCCATTGAAATAACACCGACCGCGAGTTCGTAACTATGGTCACTAGGTTATCAAGGCTACAAATGTATCGTTAATATATAAAATGGTCACCTCTTTCTCAATGATAGTATCCATAGCTACTTTTTCAGTTTTCGAGAATCGAGAAATTATGATATATTTATAGATTATTCGGTAACAAAAATTAAGAATTTAAGCGAGGAACTGGATGACAGTGGAATTATATGCAGTATTATTATATTTTATCTTCTCCAATATTGAGTTTTAACTTTTTGTAGGAGAGCCTCCAGTCATTGAGAATGGCTCACTCCAACGCCGCAGCAGACCGGCTCAAAGTAAAAAGTGTGGGATAGATGAGGAATTCTTGGAATGCGGCTGCCTCAGGACATGCTGCAACGGCGGACGGGACGACAACTGCGCCTCACAGTGTCTCACAGGATGTTTCTGCAGAGAAGGGCTCGTGCGCAATGATTTCGGAAAATGCGTTCGATTGGAGGATTGTAATAGTAATGACAACGGGGGTAACAATGGTAAGAATTCTTTCCTTTCTTTCATTTATTTACGTTATTCAGTTTGATCAGTCAACAAAAGTACTTAGCTATTCCATATCACAAACAAGATATTTCTAACGGTTGTGATGAAATCGAACATAGAATGCTCATCTTAATGTATATGGAACGATGAATGCATTTATAATAAGTAATGAAAACAAATATCGTTTGTACTCATTAGACTGGAAGAGACGAGTCACAAGGCGTGGAAAATCGGACCGGTAACTTTGAAGTTATGTAAAATGTGTTATGATCATTCTGCGTATATGCATTATTTTGTGTTTACTGTAGTGTGATGCTTTATTAAGAAAGAAGGAAATAAGCGAAAATGTAGGATAGCGCTGATTCTTACTTGTTGAACACAACGCACCTTTACAATATTAAGTGCCATAGACTATGTGAGTGTATGTAATCTTATGCTGTGAGAAAATGAGTCTGAATATTTGTAATTAATGCTGTTTTCTCTTTTATTTGAATTTCTGTTGAGAGGGATAAATAATTTTTCTTTTTCCCTTTTGCGATGAGATAAAAGAAGGGTTTTATCCTGCACGGTCAGCAAAGATGAATGTAATGACTGGATCGAATATTACTGACACATATCGAGGACATGTAAGCCGAACTAGCAATTCCTGTGTACCAAATATGGAAATAACACTTGAGCCATGACAGAAGGTAGTTTTAAAACAGTCATAATTCAAATAATACTGGTTAATCATGCGCTTTAAGAAAAAAAAAAAAAAAAAAAAAAAAAACTCACGATACTGAGGATTTTTTAGTGTAATGACATTAATGATCTTAGGTTTCTTCGAAAATGGACTTGTATATTTGATAGAAAAATCAAAAAAAATGACAATCAGATGGGTAAGCTAGTACAAGTAAAATAATAAAGAAAAACTTATTACGATTACTCGAAGTCTAATTTTTCTCAATGTAATAAATTACAGTGTTTGCATTGCATGCTTGGACCGCGATATCAATTAAATGATGAATCATATCTCATTGCAATATTTATCAGAACTTTGGATACTTGAAATGAACGAAGGAGTCTTTCTCCTTCAGATCAAAGAAATGTGAGAGTTCAAAGTCGATAAAGCATTTTGGTTTACCAGATCACAATGGAAAATTTAAAAAGATCTTTGACCTTTCAGATATTTAAGAAAATTGTCAAAAATCATTTGTATTACTTGGCTACGGTTTTTCATTTCTAATTCATTTCAAAAGTAGTTGATCCATATAAGGTATCCATCATTCTGCTTACAGTTTAGAATAAATTATTGCTTAGACGGCTAGCAAAAATTAGAATTATAGAAATTCTCTGAATTACGGATATATTACTAGAATCTTTTCGAGAGCGTTAGAATAGGTCAAGAATAATGAAATTAATTTGTATTGATTGTAAAATTGTTAAAAATCATTTGTATTCATTTGCTAAGAGGTTTAATTCCTTAGAAATTTCATGGGACAAATCCTCCATTTTATTTATAGTTTAAAATAAATTATTCTTTAGATGGTCAGCAAAAATTAGACGAAAAGAAAACTCTTTTAATTACGGATATGCCACTAAAATATTTTCGGAGTCGTTAGAACAGGTCAAGAATAATAAAGATCGTACTAAAGACACTCCTTTGACTTAAAGCACACTCCAACGAAGGAAATAAAGAATTCGCTCACATTTTACGTTACCTTAACAAGTTCGGTAATCAATAAACAAAGATTAATTCGCGAAAGAAATCCTCATACTCTAACTGAAATAATAACTCTTTATGTATAAGAAGAAAGGTTAAAGTAGATAGTCCTTTTCTCCTATCTTTTTTTTAGTATAATAATTTCTATGCAACAAACATATTCAGGAGTCAAAGATAATGCTCAAATTTGTTTATTTATCTTCCTTTCTTCTACATTCAAGCGTGAAGCCCTCGTGTTACTCCTAAGTACAATGCTAATAAAGAATCTATCAAATCAACCAGTTTTTTCTTTCATTGAAAAAATAATGGTTTTCTTTCCAGTGTGCAGTGGAGTGAACGAGGAGATAGTGCCGTGTGCCAAACCCAAGTTCTGCAACACGTGTGGAATCCGCGGCAACTGCAAGCTCAAGAGCTGCGAAGAGGGGTGCGACTGCAAGGCCGGATATTACAGGGACAATTCAGGAATCTGCATCCCGGAATCACAATGCCCGGGGACACAATCTGGTAAGTTGTGTGTTGACACTCGTTGGACTAAGGTTATGAAGTTTATTCAACCCTTGTTCAAAAGTATTATAATTAAAATTCTGTCTTTGCAATTGCATGTTTGGGTGTCAGAGTAGGTTAATTATTTGACAGAACGCACCATATTCAAATATCGTAACAACTATATTCTTCACTATGTCTGCTTAAATTTTTTAAGGAAAAAACGAATTCTTGGGGGAAATAAAAAAAATACTTTATACTTTTCTTACATGAAAATTGCAATGAAATTTGTTGAAGCTCACTATCAAATTTGTTACTTTTGTGAACGATTGAGGAATCAATGGTAAGATAAGGGGCCTCATTTCTTTTATGAAAGAAGCAAAAAATATAATAAGAGAGGAAACATCTTTGAAAAAATTACTTTTAGATAACATATTTTACCACTAACTTTCCAAGAACTTGAAATGTGAATATCTTTAAATATGTTTACTGCCTCCATAGTAACAGTCAAAAGACAACTTAATAGAAATTGAGCAATAATATAGAATGCAATATACATATGAGTTTTCTACATTTTGTTTATAACCTTTTGACATCATTTTTACACAATACGGAATTCACTCATACAAGAAAGAAATCTTTCAGCTAATTTCATTCACCGTGATATATCTCGAAGAAATAATCTCTTACAAAAACCAATACCAAATTAGAACATTTCTCTTTTTGAGGAGTGGAATCTTTCTCTTTCTTCTCTCTTTTGTGATGAAAGTCACCATCTCCAATTTACAACCAGGGGACTTGAGATTTTTTGTTTTGTAAAATATTCCTACTTTACATCTGCGCTTCCTTTAAGTTCGTTTTTAGGTGCATAAGCACTATTTGACTTATTTCTTTCTGACGCTTTTAATTGCTCTCATTCGGAGTATAAGCTTGCTATTGAAAATTCTTACACCATGGTCTATTTATCCTGTTATATATATAAAATAGAAAAACAAATTTATTAATGTCTTCTTTTAACAGAAGTTCTGACTTCATCTGAAAAAAAGAATAATCTGAATCTCATAAAAAGGAGCCATGTTTAAACAGTGAGTTAAACGAATTCACGAATTAAAGAAACCGTGAGTTAGAAAAGTCCAATTACATTAGCAGTTTTAGAAAGTGATCAAGACAATTTTAAGAATTTGAATTATTTTTCTGGAACTTAACATGAATATTTTTTTTTATGAATGAAGGGGGAAGAGAACCTTCTTTACAAGTATTTAATTCTTTTCTTTAATCACACGTACTTGTTGAACATTAAACGATGTTTTTTTCTTTCAAAATTATAAAATATGACATGCCAAAAAGTTTTAGAAATTATTTTCTTTCCCCATCTAAAAGTGCTGAAAGTTCTTGGAGCAAGAAAACTGAAGCAAATGAAAATTCCACATGATTCCGAAATGGGGAAAGAAGACTTTTCTTTTCCCCATGGCTATAGTTAAAGAATTTAATAAGGCAATAAAGCTAAATAATGACTTTAAAAAAAGCGAACTAAAACTTTTTAACCCGCTTACTCCCAGCGTATCAAATTAGATACGTTCCGAGAATGCCTGCTGCAGACCAACGTATCAATAGAGATACGCTTTATGGGAACGTTTTATTTGATTTGTTTAATGTTACTGTATGGCGTTACAATACCGCGAAATCTATATAGATATGTTATTTGGAATGTTGACCTCGGGATATAGGCTTATGATTTCATTCCTGGCTATCAGGAGGTGGGTGGGTGGGTAGTTGTTAAAAGCACGTGTTGCGGCGCGGCACTTTAAAAGCAATGACATGATTTAAAGGGTACACTTGCTTTCGGTTTGCTTTTTTCTTTTTTGCTTGCTTCTTAGAAGTTCGAATGAGAGTTTATGGGGGTTAGGGCTTTTGGTAGTAGATGTTCTCAGCTGTTCGTTTCATTTGGTCAGTTTTTATTTATAGAGACAGCGATGACGAAAAGAAAGTATTTACCTGATACTGAGATTTGCGATTTAATAAATGAATCTGAGGTGAAGTTGGCGAAAATAATCCAAATCTGCACATAGATATTACAGGAAAAAAAAGGACGAAAAAGATGTGCCCTTTGCTCAAAATCTTGCGTGAAGCATCAAAAGTTGACAAAATATGTGCGTAAAATGTGACGTTGGACTATGCATTGAAGAATTTTTTTTATAAAAATACCATACAGCAAAATAAGATTCATTTTTTATATCTTAATATTCCATGCAATGGTACATTATTACGCCATGAAATTTATGTAACAAATGTAAATATATTTTGTATTTTCTTAAGAGATTTGATTTTTTATGAAATAATTTTAAGTTGGAAACGTTTCATTTTCAATTACATCTTTTTTCTTTAGCATGTATTAAGTTTAATTCATTTAAATAATGTATGTAAAAATTAAAATATTCTAATGAATAGCCGATTTTAGCGTAATTATTATCATGTATTAGGCTTAATATCTAAAATCGTCCGGGCATAGAGTGACACTCCGCGGTAAGAAGCCGCTAGCCCAGAGAAGCACTTCTTTTTTCTCCCTCTGGTAGTGAAAGAGTTAAGGCTCTCATCTACCAGATATTTGGATATCTTGAACGTAAAGTTATTCCTATAGAATTTCTAATTTACTCTTCAAATCTAGACTATATATATATATCCAAAAGAGTGAAACATTGCGAAAGGTTGCATGAAATTACGTTTCTTTTCCAATTTTTGAATTTTTTTCTGTCTATTTCAACAGTTTGTTTGTAGATTTAGTAGTCTGTAAAATATTTTAAAATATTTTCTGAAATCGGAAAGAGAACATAATTCTAAAGAAGTCTTCATAAGATTTTGCTCTTTCAGATGCATTTTATTATGCGTTCAAATAAATATAATAGTTTATGTGTGAGGAGAAAAGTAGAAATTCCATAGGAGTAACATTACACTCACGAATTCAAAACGGCTGGAAGACAGGAGTCTGGATGTTAATTTCTGGATTCAAATGTGGAGAGGCTGTTTTTCTTTGAAGAAATCTGCGGATTGAACGAAGAATTCAAGGAATGCGGCACAGCTTGACCTGCCACGTGTTCGAACTGGAACGAACCAAGAATATGCATAGACCTGTGTAGGCCTGGTTGCTTCTGCGTGGACGGATTCGTGAGAAATGACCAGAGAGTGTGTGTCGATCCCAGCCAGTGTCCCAACAGTGAGTCAGGATGAGTGCTCTGTTTCCGGCGATTTTCGTAATTATATTTAATACACTGAAAGACAATTCAATTAGAGACATCTATGTATACGTGTAATTTGATGCTGAAAGGCTATGTAAATGTTTAATTTTTGTAATTTCTAATTATAAAAGATCACTGACAATAAACCTCAATATTTGCCATTGAATTATTAGTAGTTGTGTGGAATCGACGCACCGTTTCCCACATCAATGGTAATAAATATTTGAGGAGTCGATAGTAATATAACGCAATTATGTTTTAAGGGGTCATTAGGAGTGCCTAACTTTCAACATTCCACTTTCGAAGGAAAGTGAGTCATTGATTTGGGCAGTTATTCTACCCCTGGTAAGTCTGGTTAATGTTGGAGAAAAACTATTGAAATATTGGAGAAAATATTGATTAAAGAAACAACCTAAAACTAATTTATCAAGCAAATTCAAATTTAATGACTTCTGAAATATGCAACTAATGATGTTATACATTTTTATTATTTTGATTTAACGATGAATAATCTATTTTAATCTCTTCCATTCAGTATGTCGTTATTTAAACTACGTGGTGGTAAAACTGATCGAGAAATCAATTAGGAACATTGGTACTTCCAAGATAAGTGGGAATCGTTGTATTTTTGTTGTTACATAAAGGATAAAATAATGTTATTAATATCTTGATATTTAAGAATGATTTTGATGTACCAAAGCTATATTAATGAAATCTCACTATAAGCAACATAAGTATAGGGATACAAATCACAGGGAACCGTACATCTACCTCAAAGTATAGAAACTAACACCTGACCTACATATAGTGTGCCCGCATGACTTTTACTTATTTGAAATTAGCCGGTGACTAAAAATGAGTTTGGCGTGAACAGTTAGCTAGCAATACAAGGAGTGGTATGACAGGAGTTGGTAATAGTTGGAAGTATTAAGAGTAAAAAAAATTCTAAACGCATTTAATAGTGGGTAAATTGTTTCTCCCTGAGAGATGGGTCACTCCCTCTTGGGAGTGGTGCAGCCACTTCGAGTTTCCGGAGCCACTGCATAACAATTGTACCGTGAATATGTTAAAACTGTCCTAATGAGAACCAATTAACGTGGAAAATAAAAAAAAAAGAATAATTGAGTAGGGGCATAATTGGTTAGCCTGCATTGTAAGAGCAGATAACAAGAATATTGAGCAAGATAACACTTGAGATTTCAATTCTGCTGAAAATATAGTTTAAACAGCCACATTATCTGGAATCATGTCTTTGCTAAGGAATACAGAATATAATTCCCCAAGAGGATACCTATGCTATCCACGTGTATCAGTGCGCAAGGATTAGCAAGGGTACTGGAACGTCACCACTGTACACAAGACATGTGGAAAAATGTTGCCTGAACTATTGAATCTAGATTCACATTGGCACATGTCAATGCCAGGGTTCGTGTGCGGCACAAAACTCATGCAGAGAGAGAATCTACTGGCCAGCAGAGTGCTCTTCAAGCTGTTAGGATTAGTACTATCCTCTGAGGACTGTTTTAATGGACTTAAACAGAAGCCTTGGTTTACGTATGATTGTCTTTTACAGATTAATGTTACAGTGATAACGCTGACGACAATCATGGGCTACAATTTGTAAAGGAGACTTCTTCCTTCACCAATACATGCAATCGCTTTCGAACTGCACCCGAATGGCTTGATGAACACTTTAGAGACTTGAACATGCTCTTTGGCTACCTGGATTACCTTATCTTTATCCTTTCGATCATATTTCGCATGTCACATAGGGAGATGTTCATTCCTCTTACTACGTTTTATCAAATCTTTGTCTACTGTTAGAGATTGCTTACATGTTGTGGGTCCCTTTAGTTTGCCAACACTATTGTAATCTAGTTGAGTTCACGACGGGATAAATTGTTGCCATTATCAAGGTGAAAGGTGATGCCACGCAATACTAGATATGTGCTTTAATGCACGTATTCACACAGGCTCTAGCTCTCTTCAGTGTATGTGTATATTCAGTGTATATCTAAGATTTCGAGCCTTTTTTTAAATCATGATGATCAAGTTGTGCCCGTACGAATATATTGCACATCGAAGCAAATATTTAGACTTCCATCCCTATGATATAAAATATTTGTTTATATAAAAAGGTATTTCTAATTTTTCTCATATTCTTTTTAACAATATATTTCGTTAAAGTTTACTTATTGTAATGCACTTTCTAAATAGTGCCTTATATTTATGATGTTATTTGGTTGTCGCATTTTATGTAACTTTGAAATGTTCTTGTAAATATTTGAAAAATATTTCTATAATTCTGTAAATAACTTAGTTTCTTTTGTGTTGCGTATTACTGATGTAATATACTGAACAATTCCAAACACGCAGATGTAATACTTCTGACATTCTTTCTAAAAATGTAATGTATTTTGCAGTCTTCTCTATGAATTTAAATGTGGATTGTCATATCAAAGCTTAAAATACTCCCGATGCATCAATAAAACCATATTAAATTTCTTTTTATTCTTTTTCTGTAGATAGTTTTGTTCAAATTATTAGTGGGGCCGCGGTAGCCCAGTAGTTATAGTCGCGGACTCACAGCCGGTGGTTTTCATCGAGTCGTAAGTTCGAGTTTTGAGGCCACTAAGATACACCATGTAGTTGGGGATGATGCACATCAAATCTGTCGAGGCTGAAAATCTTCCAGTTGTTAGGGCGTGGAAGTTAGAAGTGGAAGGTGCCAGATCAGGTGTTGTCCTCGTCACTTGACCGAGATTCAAAATTTTCAGGTCCGTCGCCAATAGGCCTCGTGTTGCTTCTGAGAAACGCTATTGATAACTCCATAAAACCAATCAATAAATCCATCAAATTATTTGTAACCAGCAGATATATACTAAATGAAATTAGGCCGTGATAGCCTAGTGGATAAGGCAGCGGACTCGTGCCCTGCGGTTTTCGACGAGTCGTAGGTTCGAGCCTGATGCCCCTAAAGACCCGCAGTATAGACGGGTCTTTAGTGGCATTACAGATTTAACGGAACTGATACACGTTAAATCTGTCACTCTCGTTGCGTGGTGTGGAAGTTAGGAGAGGGGGATGCCAGCTCAAGTGTCGTCCTCGTCACTTGCCTGAGGCTCAAAATTACGAGGCCCGTCATCAAAAGCCTTAGTTGCTCCTAATGCGAAGTTAGTTAAGCCAACCAAACAAAGGAAATTATATAGAGTGTGATAAACAATAGATATATTCACAAATTAGTGATGAATATTTGGAAATGTACTTTTTGTAACGGATTCTTATCTTGTTACAGTATAATCCAGAGCAAGAATGAGAAAAATCGTATGGTTTCGCATTGTAAGAAAATGGTTTCCTGGTTAAAAAAATTTGCAATTTTTATCTATTGGTGATTTTTGTAATTTGACACGAGTATTCTTTTATCGAAATTACTGACTATTGAAAACTACACATTACGCCTAGATTCATAATAAATATGGAAATAGAATTTTGGTTGCTGAAAGTCTAGTTTCAGCTACGGATTCGTTGTCTGAGGTAAGACCAACTGATTCTGAAGTCAGACCGAAGAACAAGATCTGAGTTGTTTGTAAACGTACGTCAGCCAAGATGCTGGCTTTCCTGATTCCAACTTTTCCTGATGAACACTGACAATATTTTGGAGTAATGGGATTTTAGGAGGATAACTAAATTATTATCTAAACTTGGGTATAATTATCTAAACTTGAATACAATTATCTAAACTTGAATACAATTATCTAAACTTGAATACAATTATCTAAACTTGGGTATAACTTTTTTTTGTTTAGAGTTATCTTTCCTCTCAAAAGCAGCTTCATCTGTACCAACACAAAAATATGTGCTTGGTCACTCCAAACTGCAATGATATAAATATATTTAAAATTGCATTTTGTAATGGTAGATGCGAAGTG
>BMAW01113729.1:0-15717 GCA_019974015.1 Nephila pilipes
AATAATAAATAAATAAAATACAAAATATGAAAATATAATAAAAAATAAATACAATACAAAATATGAAAATTCAATAAAAATAAATAAAATAAAATATAAAATATAGTTAAAAATAATAATATTATTATTACAATAAAAAATGTGATACGAAAATATAACATAAAATTTAAATAAAACGTCACACCGGTGTAATCACGGACTTCAAGAATCGGAAAGGCTCATCACATAAATGATATCGTGAACTGTGAAGAGAGAATCACGTGCTGACGTGTGTATGATCACGGTCTCTTCGCTATGTAGCTGCTTTAGAGCTATCGTGCACCAGAATTTTTAAGCCAAATCTTTGGTGGAATCGAGTCTCGAACTTATAATCCTACGGATACAAAGTTCTTGATTCTACCACGATTCAGTCTGATTTCATTGAAACAAATTTCAATTCCTATGAGAGTGATTGTGAATGGTTGATTTTTTTTTTTTTTTTTTTGTGACGATAAAAAATAGTTTGCAAAGATGCATGAGACTATTAATATATGAAATAACTATATGGTTACTGTTTTGAAATATAATAAGAATAAAATTTCATTTCAAATTCATGTAATATTAATACATATTCATGACAAAATTTCTCTTAAAACAAATTCAGCAGTTTGTTGGATAAAAACTTTCAAAAATATACATTTAACATTTACTAAATTATTTACACACTTTACATTTCTTTCCCCATTTTCAGGTGACATTTTTAAATAAGAAGAGTTAAGAAAAAGCATGGGGGAAGAGAAATAACTCGTTTTATTGTGAATGTTACGGTAGTGAGATCAAAGAATATAAAGTAATGCGGCAATATTTGCAATCATTATGAGAGTATTTGCCAAAATGTGAATTTCTTTTAAGTTATGAAATAAGTTAAATAAAATGGGATAAATTAGACTCTAATTTATATTACATATATACAAGCAGAATAATAAATTTTATAATAACTGGTCGTTTTCGCTAAAACAACTAAAAATTTATGTATATTAAATTTAAATATACATAATTCTCTACCAAAGAAACAGCTTTCTTTTTGAGGGAATATTAGAATCAAAATGCTTAAATCTCTTATTTTCGTTAAATCTCCTTGAAATTCAATACGAATGACCTTCAACGTGTGTTAATAGTATACGTAAAATATATTTAAAAAAACACTTAAATTATAAGAAGTTTCCGCCATCTATGTAACGTACAACTAAATTGATCCTTGTGATCAAATATTTGAAATGATTTTTTCCATAAAATTTTTATTTGTATTTTAGCACAAAATTAGAAACTGACCCTTTGAATTTGTAAATGGATTTTCAATAATGAGGGAGGGGGGGATTGAACCTTGCAGCGCAATTAGGTTCGGAATAAATACTACGAATGCTTTTCTTCAGTACGAAATTATTGAATAAATTATTAAAATAATGAAATATCTTGTACTTTTTGTTTTAAATGAAGATTACAATTTCAAAATCTGGGGGCTTTCAAGCAAACTTTCAATCGTAAAGAGTCATTTTGAATACAAAAAACAAACACACCGCCATTAAAAAGGATTAAGAAACATTACAAAATATGCATTAGATCCGCAGCTCGCAATCCTTGATCCGGGGAACACTGGTGCTCGGTTAAGCCACTTCACGTGGTAGCGAAAAAGATCGAATACACAATTAAAAATTGCTGCGTAAGAAAGTTGAATAAATAATGAATTTCAATGAAAATACTCCTGAAAAGCTCTGTATCTTTGGTAAAGGAGAATTCCCTGTGTAGCACAACAAGCAATTAACATGTTTTCCCCCTACATTGTATCTTTGCAAGGTGAGATTTTAAAAAATGTTTAATATTGATACGTGATGCCCCACGACGATCTAGCATCGATTCTTAATTTTGAATGATCTCCGTATTCGATTTTGATCTCACACGTGAAGGACACATTGTACACTTATTCCTCCTCAGAAATGTCACCAGTTCATACGGTAGAAAAGGGCGGTATATTTCACTTTCTGGTAACCCTTCATCCCTCCCTGCAACTCATATAAATGAGAATTCTCGTCAAGATTTGTACACCATTAAATCTATCAGATACACTCATTAAACATATTTCACGTGGACACATACACAACAGAAACACACACAAGAACAAAAATCAACCACTATTCGTATGGTCACCACTCCATCCTCTTTCCTCCTTCTGAAGGCATGTGAGTTTCTGTTAAATGTTAAATCCATAATTACAATTGACTAAATTTATTAAAACCCTAGTTGTACCAAATATCAATTTTCTAATCTGAGCAATATTGTCAATCAATTTATTTTACTCTCATGATATCTATCCTACATTTGGTCTCTTTACAATTTCTAGCCTCAAAATCCCCAGTTCAAAGATAATGTTTATATTCCTTTCTATATATTGCTGAAATCTGATAAGGTCATCAAACTCAAATAGTGTATCAAATTTTAGATTTTTTTTTAAGTCTGATAATTTTAAATGATTTTTAAATAAATTCGTTTGCATCAATCAATACTAGTATTTTATTTTTTTAAGATAACACTTTGAAGTAAGAGTAGCGAACAACTCTCCCACGTGTTCTTTAATAATGGAGTGATTTTTACGAGAAATGTACTTTTCTTTTTTATTGCGTTCACAATTTCAAAAAGGTTGATCATCCTTGCTTTAAAGTTCATACTACATTGTAAGTGTTCTGCGCAAAGAAGTGTTAACATTTAGAGCTCATTTAGTGTTCAAGACTGAGATTGAAATATGGTCGAAGATGACCGCCAAAATACAAACAGCTATTCCAGGAAGATAATATTTTCTTATAAAATAAAAACTGCCAACGTGCAGCTCTTTATCTTTTAGAACACTAAAATACTTTATCTTATTTCTGATATATTGGTTTGTTTACGATAATTGGAGTTATGAAATACTGAACCACTTATTTGATATCTGATCCTTGAATTTAGACTTTAATTGTTATGTGATAGAAATGTGATTGTTTGATTGGATTGAACTCCAACGATTTCATGGTGGGGCGTGTGCAAAATTAAATGCTTTAAAAGACCTATTCTTTACCAAATGATTGCTTAATAATTCACCATATTAACATCATATTACACTTTATTTGATCACATTTCACGTCCATGTATTACATATCTTATTCTAATATTAGAATGACGTTAAGCTTTTTGCTTCAGTTTGATTTTCGATTAAGAACTCGGTTCAGCTCATTACAATTATAATAGAATAAATATTAATATTTTTGCTAACAAACTGTGGAGTAAATCTTAAATTAAGAACTATTACTTTCTTTTAATGATATATTTAAAATTTTTATTATTTCGCTAATTACATTGATTTTACCTTTCACGAAATAACTTTTGATAAATTTTGAACATACAACAAATTTGACTTACGCAGCAACTAACGGTAGTAATCTGAATCAATGTGTCTCAACGGACTCTTGAATGGCAATTACCCTCCAATATGGAGTCAGTTAAAGAACCTAGACCAGAATTGAGCAATTAGTGGCCTGCTAAGAGGTTTTTGTGGCCCACTAAGACAGTCATTAAAATCAGCCTTGAATTGAGATTTCCTTCTCGTGCGTAAAATCATTCAAAACAAAACTAAGCCTGTTTGCGTGGCAAGTAGGAGAATGTAGTTTTCATCATTTCCTTTTATTAGGCAAACAGAAAGTGCATGAAAGTGTTTCTCCTAAGATTAGAGATCATCTGTAGAATTTGTAGGACGAGGTCGCAGGAAGATTTCAGAATTTTGTGAATATTGAACCTAAATTCAATTCGCTCCTTTATCCCATCACTGCTGAAATTGACACAGCACCTGAAGAGCTGCGGCACGAAACTTCTTGACATGCAGTGAGATCATACAGTGAAAGAAATGTTTAATGCTGTGACATTAGTTGACTTTTACGAATGTTTGCCAACTGAAGAGCTTCCATGTGTCTAGAAATTTGCTGGGGAAATGTTTTCTGTATTTGGTTCTATATGTATTTGTGGGCAAAATTTTCTTGCTGAAAGATTAACAAGAGTTAATACAGATACTCTTTGGCACACATTATTTTGTTGGTTGTGATGAGAATCTCCACAAGCAGTATAACTCCTGTTCCGTTTGGAATATCGAAATCAGAAGAATATAAAATACTTGTTGTTTGTGTTGTCTTTTACGAAATGGAAGATCTCTTCTTTCGCATAAACACAAACGTTTATTCACCCCAAAACAACTCTTTAAAGCAAAAATGGCGTAAAATTACTCATTAATTTCTCGAAAAAACATAGAAATATCACTCAAAAACCACTTTCTGCGTACACAAAATAAGAATAAGAACAAAACTCGACTGTTGCCATTCGCAACTACAAAACTATTAAAAACAAAGACACTAATTAATCAGGTAGAGTGTCAATTCGACAACTCCTGATTTCAAAAAGATTTGTGGAAAAGTGTGGTAGAGTACATTTGTCTTATCAAACTGATTCTAAAATCAAATGTGCTTGCAGCTATAGATGATATTAAATTAGCACAAAAATAAATTGAATAAAACTGCAACTATTTTATTTAACTTACATTTTTTGATTTTTATGGTACAATTTGCACCTTTTCTGAAATGCAAATTTAACTGATGGATGTAATCATTTTAAAAGATGTGTCGGGTCGCTAGCCTGTGCTTTCACAAAGTGGCGCCCGAGCCAAAACAGTTGCCCAACCTTACATTAAACGATTGAAAAATAATTACATATTAATAATATCTTTGCTGATAACGCATAACTGCTTGTGGTATTTTTTCAATCAATTTAGCTTTTTTTATGCCCCCTTAGTATTTTAATCACCTATACTGATCTTGAAAGTAGAAATAAATATTGTCGATATATACTCAGGATATGATTTATCATGCATTTATTCCAAAGGGCAAGTAGAAATGTGCATTATACAGAAACGGTAAATATTTTTCTCGCCTGGTAACTCACTACATTTAGATTAAATGTCAATGTCAATGAGGCATGATCGCGTGTTGGAGAATCCGATGACAGCGAATAACAGATAAACTGTCAAAGAATTAATGCAGCAGTAGCCGGTATATTAGAAGAAAAAGAGATATCGCAATAAGAAAACAGGAAATTCCTATTCATTCCTTTCATCTAGAGTAATTATGAATTCGGATTAATTTTGACAGAACTTAAGTAGACATTATTGAGAGAGATATCTGCTGATTCAGTCAATCAGTTACACATTTATAAGACATAATTTATCGCTAAATGCACGTTTTCAAACGTTTATATAAAAGGATGTTTATATAAAAATATAACAGTAATTTCCTATAAGAATTAGTCGCTGAAAAAATATGATCCGGAAAAATAAAAATCAGAACTAAAATCCAAACACCCGAAAGAAATTTTTGTGTTATAGATGAAAAGTGTGAAACATTTTCTTTTACAATTTTAATATTTAAAAAATGTGATCATCGAAAATGAATAAAAGCGGAAAATCAATCTTGCCTTTTTACATTAGATAAATTTTTGTTCATTTTCTTGGTTTTTTTATGTTATGTTTCTTCTGATTTATTATTTATATCTTCTGAGTTACGTGAATAAATGCTGAATTATTCTGTTTATAATAAGTACCGAAATAATAAATGTATATACGTTTAAAAAATTTCTGCGTGATTTTTGCAAAATAAAAAGGGATAGTTTTATTTTTGTTAAATTCCTACTATTAGTTCACACTCACCCTATATATGTTTATTTATATATCTTGTTCAAATTTTCAAACTCTCTCTTTTTAACGTTTTCGAATACATTTTATTCCATGCAATTTAAAGCAATGATATAACTCTTTGAGAGGAAAAGATAAGACTATAAGATTAATTGCATCCTCGGAAATTTGTGGTGACATATTGGCAAAAGTCTTTATCTTGTCGTAACCTATCCAAACTTGTAAATGTGATCGAGCCAAAACTGTATTGTGAATAAAAGAAATTGTGAGCAGGTGGAGACAAAATTGTGAGCCAGGGTATTGAGATGAAAATATCTCTCACTCTTCTTTATCGTGAAAATGTCGCTATTGTAACTGACGCGGTTACAGCTTGAATTTAGATAGGATAATTTTCTCTCCTTAATTGCATTTATATCTTTTGTTTACCTCAGGAAAAGGCTTACTTTATTACACTTCTAAAGCAAAAAGTTAGTTTAATAATCAATCAAGCAAAAGGAACTATTTAATTCTTAAGCTGTCTTGTTTAAATATGATCGTGGTAACCTGGTGGTCATGGTCGCAAACTAGCGTTGTTTCCGTCGAGTCATGAGTTCGAGCTTATCCGTAGTGTAGCGGGCCTGATGCACGTTAAATTTATTGAGAATCCGAGTCCGCCCTGAGGTGCAGTGTGGAAGTTTCAAAGGGAAGTTCTATCTCAAATGTCGTCCTCTCATCATTTGGCAGAGGTTCAAAATTACAATTTCTATATCTTGGGGTGGTTAAGTTTTATTAACGTCCCCAAGGATCAACACAAGGGCAAAAGGTGACGGACCTCGTAATTTTGGACCTCGGTCAAATGATGAGAACGACAGTTGAGCTGAAATCTCCCTCTCCTAACTTAACTAACTAACGCCAAAGAGAGGACTTTGAGCCTCGACAGATTTAACGAGCATCAGCTCCGGCTTCATGGAGGGCCTTTAGTAGCATCAATGCTCGAATCCGTGGCTCGACGATAACTGCCGGTTGCGAGTCAGCCACCAGGACCACTAGGCTACCGTGGCAGCGGGTCCATCATCAATAGCCTTCATGTTGCTTCTTTGCACGGCGTTAAAAAACAATTAAATCAAATTGTGCAATAAGCTATCCAAACATCGTAAAAAGGAATTAAAATTCGCTTTTGTATTAGAAAAAATACGATGCACACAACCTCATATTTTTTTAAGATGTTAAATATTTTTTTAAAAGAATTTGTTTTTCTTTTATCAGCCAACATACACTTTGAGCAATAATATCTCAAATTTGCATATTTTATAAAATTTGTTAACGCATTGAAGTGCTTCCTCTGAACAAACACCTCAGTAAAAGAATAAAAATAATAATCTTTATATAAATTAAAAATAAAATTTAGTTTCTGACGATTAAAAAAAAAAATTTTTTTTTCTTGTTTCACTTATTTACATTGCTGGTAGAAAATGTAAGCTTTCTTCCTTTAATGCGTTCCAAGCGCTAAAATCCTGTATTCTTACGGCTCATAAAATTGCTCAACAAATTTCTTAATTGTTTTAAATCTTGATTACTTTTCCTGAATACATTTTAATTTTCCATATTTTTTTTAATTTTATAATTTGTAAGAACGTGCACATATACTTTTAGTCTAATACTCCGTTTTTAGTTCTCGAATTTGTGTACATTTTTTGTATTGTGTCACTCAGTCTATTATATGTCACCTTTTATACACCTTATTTCAGGAGAAAAATTCATCTGTTAGTTTTTTTTATCCTTATCTCGTTCATTTCCTGCTCGGTAAGCATATTGTAAGCTTTTGTTTACCTTCGCACTTGGCTATTATGTAATCTCTTATGTTATTTGTTCCGATAAGTACTGTTATACTCTACCTTTCTTGTTAAAAGGTGTTTTTTTCCCTTTGCCTATAAATGCTGAGTGCGGGTTAATTTGTCTTCCGAGTGACAGGTTTGTAGCTATAAATATTATTGAGTGAGCTCAGTCTCCTTGGTTACTTGCTTCTAAGGTAAGGTGACCAGACGTCCCGCTTTTAGCCGGACAGTTCCGATTTTTAACGATTTATCCCCCTGGGTCTTATGAAAGTCCCGATTTTTAGAAAGAATGCACAAGCTAGGGAACGGCGGGAGAATGGGAAGGGAATATACGGTTTTCGGCTTCCATGTAACTATTTCACCAGGATATGAGCTTTATATTAGTTTTGTAAATTTTATAATGTTACACTTTAATAATAAAAATAATTGTCGAGAACCGATTATCAGGAACTCCTTATCAAAGTTCGCCTTGATCAGTTGCTAGAATACGACCACCATTGTTTGGACTTGACGAACAGTAACATTTTTCGGCATTGGAAGTGACGAAAGTATTTTGTAGCTGTAAAACGAAGAGAGAACACTTTGTACACTTCCACAGATTTTATTCTTGTGGCGACATGTTCCGCTAGCGATCTAACATCATTTGGAACATGGTTGCAAAGGAATTAATTACATCTTATTCAAAAATTGGAAACGGAGGGGAATTTTAGAGAGGAGAAGGGTCAAGGTGTAAGGAGTTTGTTGTAGTCCATGAAGTAACGCTTTCGCATATTTAGTTATGTAACTGTTTCTCGTACGACACACATCGTACTGAGTGCTAGTGATAGTTAAACAAGTGATATCAACAAATCAGCTATTCAAATGATTTAGGTAAGTAATTTAGTTAGTTACCAAAGGTAGGTACTTTCTAAGTACCAAATTTTTAATCAAGACCCCTCCCCCTGTCAATGGTGTCCCTCTTTTCGAATGTTAAAATCTGGTCACCCTATTCTAAGGGCAACGTTAATAAACAATCAAAAAAAAATCTTTTGTGAATATCAGGTTCATTCGAACTCTGTAATTATTTCATTTGGTTAAAAATAATGCAAAGCCGCCCCCCCCCCCCCGAGAGCGGGGGTGTGGGGGGGTGTTTTTTGTTTTTTTTCCCTCTTGATTGATTCTTTATTAACGTCGCACCTAGAACCAATACGAGGGACTAGTAGCGACAGACTTTGTAATTTTGACCCTCGATCAAGACACCAGGACGACACATGGACCGGAATCGTCTCCAAAATTCTGCAATACGCTAACGGGAGGATTTGGAGTCTCGACAAATGTAAAGTGGACCAGACCCGCAACTCGATGAGTCTTGAGAGGCATCAGGACTCGATCCCACGACAAAAACCAAAAAAAAAAAAAAAAACAAAGCGGACCATGAGGTCGCGACCTTGACCACGCGGTCACCGCGGTCGCTTTCCCACTTGAGCATCTGTGATGCGTAAAAGCATTAAATTGTGATTAGAGATCTTCACAAATATCTACACGTATAAACAAATTAAATAGATTGAATACAATAATTTTAATTTGATAAATATGATACAAATTGTAACTCATTCTATTGAATTTATTACTGTTAACAAAATAAGATTTTTTAAGTTTTTAGGATATAAGAGCGGTATTAGTTTTAAGGGGGGGAAAAAAATATTTATTTTCTGTTATATAAGTCAGAAAAAAAACATTGCAAGAAATTCCTATACCCCGTATCTGTCTTTGCAAGAAACTTTAGCCCGGGAGACAATATTCATTTAATATTTTCCCTAGAAAATTCACCTTTAAAATTCGAATAAAAAAAATTCTTTCAATTTTTTCAATTAAATATGTCAGCTTGAGTCAATTATTCATTATTTATTTCTTCTGTCATCTTTAATATGCAAATCAATAATTATTAAACGCCAATTGACAAAACGCCAGAGCAAGATAAGACAATTTATTACTAATCACTGAAGAATAGATAAGGCCACTCTCTCTCGAAATCGAAATTATTCGTCAATTCTAGATTATGCTGTAATCCGTTACAAGCTGACATATTTAATTACTCAATCGCTCGTTCTGATTTAAACACTTTTCGCTAACAGCCGGTTCTTATCTGAGTACTTTAACTTGGATTCGCTTCAATCTAAAATGCCATTTAAGATTATTTAATCCGAATTATAAATATCTATCAGCAAGATGTTATCCTCTATCTACCTTCATCTTCCTTCAATTCTATTTTATTTATATATCACTATTTCTAATTCTATTCAAATTACTATATAGTCCCAGAGGTTACTGAAAAGAAAATCAAGAATAGCCCCAACGTCATAATTTAATTTTCATTTCTAATCGTTAATTGCTTCAAAGCGATGTTAAATTTATCTCTTTCATAATTCCGGTAGAAACACATTTAGATGTTTTCGAATTAACTGACAATTAAATGAAATTTACTGAGAAGATTATATCAACAACAAAAGATCTCTTTTACCTTCAATAATATTTTGAAAACATGAAAGAGAGGAAAGGCGAAAGGGAAAAAGTATAAAAGGAAAGAATGCATCAAAAACATCGATTAATATAAAATTCCGGAAGGAATTATATGTTACGCTGGAGAAAAAACAAATCTTCCATGTAGAATAACAACACAATTAAAAACAAATCTGTTATGACTCTTTTTTTTTTTAAATAAAACATAGCTTCCTTCCTTCCTTAACATTTTCACAGCCGCTAGTTCTAGCTAGAAATCGAAAATAATAGAGCTTATTTACAAGCAATGCCTTTTTCAAAAATTCTAATTGATTCACCATGTGTAATATACAGCTCTTTGCATTCATATATCACTTATCATTCTGTGTCATTTATTTATAAGAATATGGAATTCTGAAATCAGATGAATCATTTTGAATACTCCAGTACTGTATATTCATAATACAGATTAATAATTTTTATGATTATTATTCATAAATTGTTACATGGAAATGTTTAATCATTTTTAAGTATTTTATTTTGAGTAAAAGATTACTTTTTATTATAACTTAGGTTTGCACGTATATTTTTATAAGCTGATTGTTTATTAACGCCTTATTTAGAAGCAACTTGAGGACTATGGGTGTCAGATTTCTTTATTCTCTCAGTTAAGTGACGAGGATGACTACCAAATTGATTCTTCCCACCACAAATATCCTCACCACGCCACGGTAGGACAGTGGCTCGCCATATTTAACGAGCATCAATCCCACTCCCCGGGGGTTTAAAGTGACATCAGGATTTGAACCCACTGCTCAACAGAAACAACATTAGCCGCATGTTCAAAATCATGACCAATCAACTATCGCGGACTCTTATAAACTATAAGTAAATGAATCTTCTTGATATATAGCAAATTTCGGAGAAGAAAGAGATTGAAATGATCAATGTAATTAAATAGACTGGAAATAAATTCCCACAATTTTTTTTTCTGCCAATTTTATGTCTCCACACATTATGTCAAACACAAATAATTTTATAGGGGAAAAAAACAATAGGGTCAAAAAACAGACATAGAAAAAAAATCTTAACATATCTTCTCTTTCAAAATAAAATTATATCATAGCTTGAAAAAATTTGATTCATGAACATTTTATCCGACCAAGTCGACCAATCACAACTCTCATACAAACCAGGATATCTTCTCACTCTGAAAACACACACTAACATATAAGCAGCAACCCCATTGGTAAACTGCTTTCACCCCCTCACTTTCACCTACCCTTTCTCCGAAAAAAAAAAAAAAGGTTAAATCCAATGCTTTAAAAACTCGCTTTCCCTTAATTTTTTCATCCTTTTAAATTTTAAATCACTCTGATAAATTAATTTTACACTATAAAGCCATCCAAAATATCTTTTATGCAATTCTGGGCTGGAAAAAGCCAAAGTCAAGCATCCCAAACTGCTCTGATATGGAGATTTAGAGTCGTTGGCTCAGGAGCTCCAGTAAAGCCTGTCAACCTATTTTATCCGATTTACAGATACATTTCCCCCCCCCCCATTAATTACAAAAAGTGAATTCTTACATGCTTTTCACAGCTATTTGTTTTATAGTTAAGGCTCAAAAGAAGAAAAAAAATTCATTTTAGATATACCCGATGTGCTTTTTGTATCAAGAATATAATGGAAGAAATAATTCGAATTAAAAATGAATGAATCGAATATTGAACATATTTATTTCAAACATTAAATATTTGATGAAGTTTTTTCATTTATTTTACACATTTCACATTTTTGATTTTAAAAAATATATACTTCTATAGTCAAGCTTCTAATATTTTTTTAAAATAAGCAACAATAATTCAAAATCATTTTTTAAAACTGAGCAAACATTATTAATCGTCATCGTATCAAAATATTTTTTAATTATTTTTAGATTTCATTAAATTCCTACCATTAGTTCTCACTCTCTCTATTTATATCTTGTTCAAATTTTCAATCGTTAATAAAATACTTTTTATTCATCCACTCAAGTTCAAATACGTTTTTTTAAACTTGTAGTGGATGACACTTGATGTTAATACAGTTTTTTCAATTATTAATTTAATTCAATAGGTGAAAATGCGTTTTAGCCCTACCACTTGGCGCGATTTCAAAAATTGACAAACTTAGCGATTTTTTTTTATAGCTGAACGTTGAGTCCACGAAGAGTTCCAGGGTAGCCACATTTGGGACAATACTGCCAAATAATTCCTATCGCCAAGGGCGGTTGGGCTAAACTGCATTCCAACCATTTAATTTACCGGATGAATTAAGAAACAAACCAATACTCCTACTATGTCATTTTTCTTGCAATGGCAAATTTGGCAGAGCGTCGACGTGAAATCTTCATGCCTTCGGATCGAATCTCGTCGAAGCATAAAATTTTTTTGATTTGATTTTTAAGTAATTAATTTTAGTTTTATGTTTGAGAAAAAAAAATTTCTTATATAAGATATTTAGTAGGATATAAATTAAGGAATAAATACTGTCTGTGACGAAGCATGTGGATCCCTGGAAAAAATTTCTTTTGCCACTTAATTTTGTGATTCTGTCATATGTATATAAATATTTATATTAATTATTATTTAATAAAAAGTAACTAAAATAAAAAATTTCTTTGTTGACCTAAGTAGGAATTGACTTTAATTTTTTCTTATATATTACTTGTTTTTATGTTCAACTGTATTGTTAACGTAAAATATATAAATCAAAATCAATAATGTTGTCATATTAGTTATATCATTACAAAAAATTCATTATAATGTTATCGCAATGCTTTGAATTTTATAACAAAAGTATACGTTAAAAATTACTAAAATTTTTAAGAATTTTATGCCATTGTAGAAATAGTGGCGAAAGTTGGCTGCTTTTTAAGTTTAATTACTTGATAAAAATTACTTTCAATTAATTTTCCATTTTAAAACCTCTGAGAAAAAAAATAAACGACAGGGCACTCATCAAACTAAAAGATGTTATTCAGTTAAAATCTTTCATCGAAGATCATTTTGATCTCTTTATTATCATTCATCAAACATTTGACACAAGGACGATTTCCATATGATAATCATCTGAAAATGTGTGTGCCATGTTTTTTTTTCTCGCGGAACGCAGCCATTCGAGACAGAAAAATAGCTTTCATGTTCGATATTTTTTTCCAAATGTGAATGTTATCTAATGAACCTTGAATATTTTTGTGTTGTTAAAATGTTTAATGTTTCTATTCTATTTGATTTTAATATGTATCTTCATACACATTTCAAAGAATAAAGGAAAAGGAAAAAATAAGATAAGGCGGAAAGAAAATACTTCCAAAAATAAAGGAAAAGGAAGAAAGAAAATATGGCGGAAAGAAAGGAATTCCAAACGTAAAAATTTCGAAAGTTGGGAGAGATTCGTTAGCAATCATTATTTAAGTAAAATGTGAAACAGCGAAAATAAAAATAGGGCTTGGAAGTCAAAAATTGTATTGTATACGTGTTTCTCCTTAAATTGTAACAATTTAAAAGTAATAAATAATTATAAATGATAATCAGATTATTAACAACTCATGTTATCCAGTATAACTCATTTGTAATCCATTTTAGAGGGATACTAGCCTTTGTTACTCTATATCCCATAAAATAAAATTTTGCATTTAATTTCTTTTGTTAGGATATTTTCATAAGCGACTTTGAAAAATAAGCATGGGTTTGCTGAAAGAGAATTAGATCATACTAAATGAAAAATCATGTAATATCTAAATTTTCAAATTCATCCAACAACAAAAAAACTTACAAGAATAAAACTTTAGTACGTTGCGGGTTACGCAAGCCTGATTCATTTTAACTAGTTTTTGGGATCTTTATATGACATTGTTTGATGGGAGAGACAAGACTTCTGAATTATGTAAATTGAAGTTTTGTGAATGGGGGGTTATCGAAAGATAAGAGATAGAAATTAAAAAGTGGGTGGGGAGAAATCAATAACAGCTAGTGGAGGTTGATGTAGTAGTTGCGTACGACCTGTTTTCATTATTAAAATCCACAGATATCTTAAAGTTTAGTTAAAAAGTCAATAAATTCAAAATTCCTATGGACGATACGAAAGAGAAGGATAACACACTATCAAAGAATATGCAAGATCTCTCTCTCTGTTCTGCTTTTCTGAGAAAATTCTGAGCTTACCGAATCACACATTCCGATTCAAGCACTTCTCGATTACAAAAAATTCTACTCCTATTATTCTTATCAGGAGACATTTACAACTACTATCAATGTAAATCATTATTTACGATGATTCATTCCAATCTACAACATCTATTAGTATGTCGTTATCCTCTATCTCCATTCTTTTTCCTTTCAAATTTATTTCGCCTATGTATAAAACTATCCTCCATTCAATTCTATAATTCCTCCACACTTTCTATTTCATCATATTTAACTGATCACGCTTCATTTTGGTTGGCATGGAGTTGTAATTTTATGCAATTCAAATCATTATAATGACCCCTAGGTTAGTGAAAAGAAAATTGTGAATGGCCCAGCGTCATAAATTTATGAAAGAAAATAGAAAGATGTATCCAACTGAACTGTAAATCGTGTAAATCGATCTAAAAAAGATAAAGAAAAACCGAGAATATGCTCATTATAATTGCGGAAAATTAGTTAAAGATTACATGAAAAGAAGAGGCTTGGTCAACTAATTCTTAAGGATACATTTTTTTTCAATTTGTTATCAATGAAAAGTATGCTCAAATTAACAATATTCTGTACACACACACACAAAACATTACAAAGCTTAAACACAAATATTACCAACGTTCCGTAGAATTGAAAGCAACAAGATATCACATTTGATTACTTATTATCGTCTCACTGAGATGCAATATGCTGCTTCTGATTGACCTCATAATTCTGAATCTTGATCATGTGACGAGGACGACACCTGAGCTGGCACATCTCTCCTTAAACTTCAACATTAATGGGAGGACTTGGGACCAGATTTAACGTGCATCAGCCCTCCTTCACGGCGGGTCTTTATTGACATCAGATCTTCAACTCACGACTTGAAGAAAACAACGCAGGCCGACAGTACCCGACCACAACCACGAGGCTACAGCATCCAAAACTAAAAGTATTTCAAGTAATATTTAAAATTAACGATCGAAAATTTGATGACACACACACACACACCAAGTGAAATTCAGAAAAACGTTTTAAAAAAAATTAAGTCATTTCCTACTTAGGTCAACAAAGAAATTTTTTATTTTAGTTACTTTTTATTAAGTTATTTGGCGGTATTTTGCCAAATGTATGTAGCTTCCCTGGTCCGCTTTGCGGCCTCAGCCAAAAAAAAATTGCCAAGTTGGCAATTTTTGAAATCGCGCCAAGTGGTTGGGCTGAATTGTATTTTCACCAATTAAATTTAACTAAATGAATTAACATTTGAAAAAATAATAAATGAATAATTAAATGAATTAATGTTTGAATTTAGCCATCCAAGGTGCGCTTTTTTTATAATTTTTAATAAATTACTGAATTAAATATAAAAATTAAAATAAACGATGAAATTTCGAGAAATGGAAAATAGTAAACTTTTCCGATATTAGAATTAAAAGAAACGATAAATTATTAAATTGAATATTATATCAGCTACATGCAATTA
>BMAW01113738.1:0-13447 GCA_019974015.1 Nephila pilipes
TATATACATTAAAGGTCAAATTAGTAAGAAAAGTGAAATCGATCAATGAGTTGAAAATTATACTGACATTTGACATTAAATTGAATGTTACGAAATCTTTTAGAACCAAAAAAAGTGTAAAAAATGATATTAATCAGAATTTCATAAATGTCAAAGGTATCTCGAGTAAAACCAATATTTTGCAAGACATTGTGCGAAAAAAATATTCTGAATTAAATTATTAATAAACGATATTTTTTGTTAATATCACGATCGTCAAAATAACGATAAAGAAGAAGTTCATCCATTAAGATTAATAAGACATCAAACAACCATTCACATTATACTTAAAAATATTTTTTTCTGTCCTTTATTAATTATTCAAATCAATTTTTTTACATACCAAACATAATATTGACGACAAAAATAATTCTTCTATAAGAGTCTTAGTACATTAAATATGAAACATTATTTCTATAAAAATACTCTTAAGCTGTTTTTAAAAATCATTGAGTCTAAGGTAATGCAAGATTTTTTTCAACCAAATTTTTTCCAACATGTCATTTTCGTATTTCTTCATCGTTAATTTATCTTACATGTAAGAGTATTTAAATAAAAATAAGAAATGAACATTAGAAATATAGGCTATCTAGAATTTTAAAAAACAAAAACTACACGTATTTCAATCGAGTGTGTGAAGGACTATGTAGTTTAAAGACGCAAGGGAAAATGTGTATATAAAAATGAAAAATAATATATTAAAAGCTGTGTAACAGGTTTTAGACGTTAAAATTCTAGAATCAATTACCACATTATCCTCACTAGTAACAATGGATAAAAAACAAATTAAATTATTAGAGTAGTATAATTTTAAAAAAAATACTAAGTGCTTATAAAACCAAAAAATACTAATTGAAAAGAATCTGAGAACTGAATCCAGAAAATTAGATAGTTAAATTTTAAAATTTGCAATTAATGTCAAATTTAAATCCTTACGAATCAAAAGATAATAAACAAAAATACTGAGATAAAGTTTTGATATCGATCGATCGATCGATCGATCGATAGATAGATAGATAGATAGATAGATAGATAGATAGATAGATAGATGTACACTGGAATTAATTTACTGAAAGTTCGATCACATTTAATTATTAATTAACAAAATATAATGCTTGAGATGTTATCAAAACCTCATTTAAAAAAATTATATTTCATGTAACGTAAATTTAAAATAAACTATAAAACTGATAGTGTATTATATATGACAGTTTCTTGTTACCGAAAAGCTTAAAATAAATGTATCTTATTTTATTTTCTTTAACATCCTTATCTAGAGTAAAAATGTTTTACATAAGCTAATTATAGGTATAATTTCCTATGAGCATGACACACACACACACACGCGTACGCACGCACGCACACACGCACGCACACGCGCGCACACACACACACACACACACACACACATATATATATATATATATATATATATATGTATGTGTGTGTGTGTGTATAAACTTTCTAATTTAACAGTATATTTTATATACTTGTTGATATTAATTCACTAACCTAAGCCACACCAATCAAATTGCTTGATTCTGGTTACAATGCCTAGTAAAAAATATTCTAATAAAAATTTAAAGAACATTTCTAAGCTAATGTAAATTACGAGTACATTTACGTTAGTTGTGTTGACAGAAATACTTGATCGAAGACATAAACTATCTAAGGCTGTTACAAAATTTACTGTATGAAGCTATCCAAAGTTGTACCAGAAACATTATAAATATGAATAAAGATGAGAAAAGTGACTTACATAATGGCACATTATAAATATTTTAACATTAAAATTCTAATAAACGTTATAAATATAAATTTAAACAAGAGTAGGGAGTAATACAAGATTAAGAAAATATTTCAAAACGGTCCATGAAGTATAAATAAATTTAAATCTCATTTATTTAATAGATATAAAATACATAGGTACATAAAACAATAATATATTTAAGCAAAATTGTAATACTTTACACTTAATTATACTTATATGCCTATTGTAATCAGTAAAATTTTAAAATTAGGTCTGAAATTTTGTTACTGATGTTTTATGAAATTAGATTATTTTTTGAGTATAAGAACTACAATTCAGATTATTCTAAAAATGTAAGAGATTCAATAAAAATAATTTTACAAAACTATTCTGGGTACATGATTTTAATTTCTTAATAATGAATTTAAACTTTTAACAGATTAATGCATGGAAATATTGCATTTTTAATTTCTATCTTAATTACAATTTTTAAGAGTACTAACTGCTGATAAAAGCGAAAGTGATATACAGAAAACCCTAACTAATAATATCTTCATAAACACGTTCGGCACGTTTCAATATTTGCTTTCCATATGCACAGGATGACAGTTCATTTCAAATATTTAATGTGTTTATAGAATAATTTCAAAACATAGAGCAAGAAAAAAAAAAAAAAAACTCTCAGGATTGTTACACTAGACATCTAAAGAGTCGTTCTTTTTCCCTTAAGGCACTGAATATTTCAAAATAAATAAAATTAAATTGGATACAATCATTTTCCTTCTTACGAATTTTAAAAACAAATGTCTACATATATACATCTCCTGGCGATTTTAGTTTTAAATTCTTTTATAACTCTAAAATACAAATGCCTAGAAATCAATTTCACATATGTACATTTGTTGGAAGCGGTATTGATAATACGACCTGTTTTCCCGTCGTATTTCTTATTAAGACTCCCGATTCGGAGTTTCATAGAAATTGAAAAACCTTTTTGGAGATTGCAGATTTTTTTTATCGCAGTAAAACTATAGTTTTTCTAAAATATAGCAATTCAGAGCTTTAAAGTGCATATTTGAATAAGAAAAGTGTTGGATCTTGATTTTATTCTTTTTCATTTTGTTCGATTTTTTAATATTGAAAATATTCTCCATTTGTGGGGCCCCATTGTACTTTAAGAGATGAGTAAATATTTAATTTTTACATCATAAAAGTTTATTGAGTGTTAGGTATCAGGAACTCTTAATTCTAAATAATTTGAGATCTTAAAATGGTTTAATAGAGAAAATGAATTATACTGGAGGTTTTCATTCATTCAAAAAATAGTGAAACTATATATATCTAATTTTATTTATAAAATTAAGATAAACTTATTTGTGATAAAGTTATATATACTTAATTGAATTCCAATTATGAAAACTTAATTGAAACAAATTTCTAATCATGGGAAACTTGTATTCCATTAGGATGGATTATAAAAATGATTCATATATATTTCAATATATTTTTTCTTTAAATGTAAAGTGATATAATTATAATTGTTCTAATATATGAATTCTAATAAAATGACATTTTATTTTCACTTCGATAATCAACAGCATTATAAATTTGGAACAAACATATTATTTTCGTTGCTCTTTATACGTTTTAATGTGTTCAAATATTTAAATTTTTGTTGCTGATAACAGGCTACGTAACTTACTGAAATACATTATTTTTTTTAGAAATTGCATTAAATAGGAGAGTACATGAAAAGGAATGGATCTTCCTTTTATTCCATCCAATTTGTTTTTAACATCACAGCCGATAGATGTCAGTAATGTCTCATAGAAGTTAAAATTCTTACATCATGTATTCCGTCTAGAACAATTAATTTGGCTCCCATTTTAAAGGGCGAAAAAAAAAACTGAGAAAAAGAGGATGCTTCATCTTTACTCCATAGAAAAAGAGGGTAATAATTCATTTTTATCCGGCTGAAGGGACGCCAGCGTCTGATATCTGTCATGAAATTATTGCAGTACATGGTAATAAGGTTATGAGTAACTTAAGGATGGTATTAGTATCTTGGCATTCATTTAAAAGGGTGAGCGAAATGAGCGAATATTCTAAAGAAAAGCTGTAATTCGATATTTTTCCGAGCAAAACGATGCTAGTTTCAGATTGAAAGTATATCGCGAAATTATAACAGAACATGGTAATAGTGTTATGAGTAACTTAGGGTGATATTAATGGTGTGGTATCCATTCAAATGAAGAAGCAAACTGAATGAATAGACCAAGAAAAAAACACAAGCAGAAATTCAGTTTTTATTTTTTGAGGTAAAAGGAAGCCCGTTTCCGATATCTATTGTGAAATCATTGCACTACACTATACTGTGGTCATAAGTAACTCAATCATAATATTAATAAGAAAGTATTCATTTAAAAGGGAGAAAACTGAACAACGAATTTAAGGTAAAAATTTAAGCGTAATTCGCTTTAAAGGAATGTGATTTTCAGATAACTATCGTGAAAATTTTGCAGTACGTTATACTGGTGCTAAATTGCTCATAATGTATAGTAGTAACTCTTAATGTATAGTACAATGTAATGTATCCATAGTATTAGTTACACAAACCGGGCTTAGAGTTTTAAAGATCTCAGTTATTGCTTCATAACACAAGGCCAAATACGGCTTCTAACATACAAAACCACTTGGATTTCTGGTACTGGGCCATTATGCCATATCCTCACAAAAGTTCTGTTTCGGTCTCTTCTGAACTTTATTTATTTTCTAATCTTAAGTAATGTTTTCCCTTGGATGAGGACGTTCAAGCAATTAAAAATTGCTGTGTTCTTCTTCGGAACACATCTTTTTAGTACCAATACTTCGATTCCTTGATCTACCATTACAATAAATAACTTAAAACACAAACCAGACATGTGTGAGATAATTGTTTGACTTTCTTCTTTGTATGTTTGGAATTCTCAAAGTTAAAAGTACAGAGCATTTACTTTCTAATATTACGTGTATTATTATTAATAAATATATTTGGAAAAAAATCAACTGTATTTGATTCTGATAATATGATGCATTATTTTTTATCTAAAAACACATTTCCTAATTACAATGATAAGCAAGACTCTTTTTCTTGGAAAATTTTAACAAATTTAAGCACCATATCTTTGTAAATTCAGAAAATACGAATATTTACAAAACAGTGAAGTTTATTCCTATGCCTGAGATATCTCTGTTTAAATAAATCAATTCGAGTTATTTTATTGCATATAAAGTGCTTCGTTTCAACTAATATTTGAACGCGGAAGTGAGTGTTAAAACAGATAATGAACTAACAGGTCAATTGAAAAGTCCCCGGCTACCATAGTAAAACACATTTTTTTGGCAAAATTAGTTTTTTTTATTCAACATAATTCTCTTCAAGGGTGATACACTGATTATAGCGACCCTACAACTTTTCGATATCATTTTTGTAGTACGATTTGTCCTTTGCTTCAAAATAGGCCTCAGTTTCGGCGATCACCTCTTTATTCGACGAAAATTTCTTCCCAACGAGCATTCTTTTGAGATCTCAGAACAGGAAATAGTCGCTGGGGGCCAGATCTGGAGAATACGGTGGATGAGGAAGCAATTCAAAGCCCAATTCATGGGTTTTTGCCATTGTTTTCACTGACTTGTGACACGGTGCATTGTCTTAGTGAAGCAGCTCTTTCTTTTTCTTCAAATGCGGCCGTTTTTCGGCGATATCCTTCTTCAAACGGTCCAATAACGCTATGTAATAGTCGCTGTTGATGGTCCTTCCTTTTCCAAGGTAGTCAATGAAATTTATTCCATGCGCATCCCAAAATACAGACGCCATAACTTTGCCAGCCAACTGTTGCGTTTTCCCACGTTTTGGAGCGGGTTCATCGTGTGCAGTCCACTCGGATGACTGTCGATTGGACTTCGGAGTGAAATGATGGAGCCATGTTTCATCCATTGTCACATATCGACGCAAAAACTCGGGTTTATTACGCTTGATCATCTTCAAACACTGTTCCGAATCATCAACTCGTCGTTGTTTTTGGTCAAAAGTGAGCTCGCGTGGCACCCACTTTGCACAGAGCTTTCTCATACCCAAATATTCGTAAATGATATGGTATACACGTTCAGTTGATATCTTTAGAGTGTTTGCTATTTCATTCAATTTCAATTTACGGTCATTCAAAATCATTTTGTGGATTTTTGTAATGTTTTCGTCGGTAACAACCTTTTTTGGGCGTCCATTGCGTTCACCGTCTTCGGTGCTCATTTCACCACGTCTAAACTTAGCCTACCAATCCTTGATGGTTGATTTTCCTGGGGCAGTGTCCGGAAACTCGGCATCAAGCCAAGTTTTTGCTTCAACTGTATTTTTCCCTACAAAAAGCGATATTTTATCAACACGCGAAATTCCTTTTTATCCATTTTTTTCACAATAACAAAAGTTGCTTCACTCAAAATGCTATAATTCACAAACTAATGATCCAACATCTGTCAAATTTATACACACATCTTTTGAGGGTTAGAGCTAACTAAAAAACATATGGATTTAATTCTAGTAGCGTCATCTATGTGTCAGGCTTGAGACTTTTCGATTGACCTGTTATAATACACCCAGGCTCCATTATACATCACAATGAAATTTTTATCGTTTATTAGAAATAAATATATGACTAATGTAGAATTTAATAAGCTTTAAAATATCTCTTAAAAGTGTTAAATCAACATATAGTTTTTGTTACGTTTGTGACGTATTTGTAAGCACTACTCGAAAGAGAAGAATTTTTTCAATGAAAATTGTCTTTCATGTTTTAGGATGGGAAATTATCGAATAGTATAAGCCAGACCTTTGTTGCTACCCAAACGGATTAAAAAAAAAGAACATTTCAGTGCTTTTCACAGTTTGAAAGATCTGGAGGGAATCTAGCATTCCTTTAGATGATTGACATTTTTGAATGATTCAATCATAAATAAGGAATTAATTTTTCAGAGGGACATTTTCAGTATTCCAATTTCCTTTCTGTAGTAAGGCTAGTACTTTACAGTATGTGGGACTTGTATCAGACGAAAATATTCACTTTAAAAAAATAGTTAAGAACAATTGAAAATAAATCAAGCGATCATTCACTTGAAAAACATTTCTCCTTATTTTTAGAAAGAATCTCATGGTAATAAAATTAGAATTTCTAAATATATTTAACTAAATGATCATATACTTGACTACATAAATACGATAAAACAAAAATATGTTAACATTTACTAGATTATAGAAGGAAAAGTGTAACATATGATAGAAATAATAGATTTGAAAAAAAAATAGACAAGTTTCTTATAAAGTAATAAATAATTTCTTTTAATTTTTTTTTTGTCTGCAAAATGAAAGATTCAAGAAATTTTCATATGTAATTAATTACTATGGTTCGGTTTTTTAATATATATTTATATATATACCATAATAAAAAATGATGAACCGAGAAGGAGTTGTCCGATTGTGATAAAAATTGCTGGATGCGCAGAACATGCATATAAGAACAAATGATTAAAATTGCAAAGTAATTGACTGATTTACTTCAGAGTTTGGCTGTTATAATGGGGTGAAGTAAAAAAAAAGACATTTGCCCTCTTCTGGCCTGGATGCATGTTGTCACCTGGCATGACATAGACTAATAAAGTTCCTGCATGATGGCCTATTGGATTTCGTGCCAAATTGTCTCCACCTGTTGGGTTAAATCATCATCATTTCGGAATGATAGCAATTACCTTCCCATAACGTCCCAAATATGCTCTATGGGAGAGAAATCAGGCTACCTACCTGGCCGAAGAAGTGTAGGGAAAGCTTGCAGACAATTCATAGCAACACGAGCCGTGTACGCACGGGCATTATCTTTCTGAAATGTACGTCCTAGGTGTCGCAAAGGGAATGGTAATACAAACAGTCTTAGAATGTTATCTGCATACCGCTGTTTCGTCATGTGCTAGAAATGACTCATAAAGGGGTCCGGCTCTCAAAGGAGATGTCAAACCCCGATTATAAAGTCCTATTGTAGGCCTATGTAGCCTGCGAAAGTAAGGGTTGGTAGGAGAGGTAAGCTGCAAAACGGTCAGTGAGAATGTAAATTCCGCTCTCTCAGTTATCGGCTATCGAGGTTCATGTGGGACACATGTGTGTAGGCCACACGGTAGATAGCTGATAATGATGAATCCGCTGCTGTTACAACTCTTATGAGAATCGCTCTGTCTTCCCGTTTTATTGAGGTCCTCTGTTGACCGCTGCTGTACTCAATCTGATATCTTCCGTAGCTTACCCTCTCTTGCCAATATCCTTTAATCGACGCACCAGTTCAACCCAGATGTTAAGTTATTGTTCGATTCGATCAACCAGCCTCTTTCGTTCCGATAGCACAACCTCTTTCAAACTCTGACTACTGCCAATAATGTGTAAGAATCGCGTGTGCTCATAATGTGTTCGTTACTGCCGACCTAAGATACCAACAGGCGATACGCAAACAAATTTTAGACCATCCGATTGAGAATCGCTCCAATCGCTTCTTCCTGAATGCGCAGTTCCGATGCTGTAGAGATACCTCTATTCGTTCATCGGATACCAAAGATTAATCATTTGCATTTTCTATCTCATTGTCATTGCATGCACAGTTTTTTTCCAGTTAGAGAACTTCTTCTTTGTGCGTCTATTTTTTGTGTATATATGTATATATATATATATATATATATATATATATATAAGGTATCCTGTTCTTTGTCTCAGTCTGTCAGTTCAACTCGCCAATCATCTAAAAATCCGATTCAAAAAAATCAAGCAAGCGTAGTTTTGTCCTTTCTATTCCATTGGTACAGTTGTTGCCCTACATCAGAAAGACTCTGTTTCTGTATAAAGACATACAATATTAACTTCCGAGGTTTCAAGTCTAAGGAATGTTTTACAGATAATTTTTTTAATGTAGTCCTAGTAGTTTCTTGCTTTGATTTCGAATTCAAAGATTTTTTGTGTAATGGAATTCCTGTATATATATATATATGATTATTTATTTCATTTGTACAAAAAAAAACCTTTCATAATTGCATTGATTGTAAATGAAACTTCTATTTGCGTCAACAGTAATGAATTGTGTACTATTTTTTTTTCACAAATTCAGAAGGCTTACATTTTTAAACACATAATTGTTATAAATCCGTAGTATCTACTGATTTAATCATTTTGTGTCTAATATCAATTATATTATTGGGTAGGATAATAACTCTAGAGCAGTAATCAGAGCAATTTGAGCTTCGGTGATTTTTTTACCTAATTAAATTATTTGAATAAACTTTCGTATGTTTCGATGAAATATATAGGTGTATTTTCAGCATATGGAGTAAAAGACCATTTACTCCCCACATTTATCATTCTTCCTTTCAGTTCCTATAAAATAAATATTTTCTAAGTTCCATCTACTCACTTTCACATCATGTGCAAATTTTAGGCAGTCTGAAGCCAGTGAGTGTCGTTCAAAATTAACCCTCCTGGAAAATGGAAATAGATTGAAGTGTAAAGTTGATTCTAGTGTAAAATTGCTAAGTGGGGGGCCGATCTAATAGCTCTAATAAATTAAGTCTATGTTTATTTAGTGTATACCTCGATAATTACATCCAAATTGCTTAATCTAAAATTTTTATTTACACTATATACATTTATAGCATCTTCAGAGTAACATTTAATAACTCAATATAATTAAAACAACGGGGGATGATTTCAAGCGTCCATTCCCGTCCAGCATCTAATTCTCTCTATTGATGTTTCTATTGAAGTAGGGATGCTGCTGTTGATCTATGACATCGTTTCTTCATATTCGTTTCACATTATATATTGTTTTACTATAAACCTATTTTACCTGATTTAACTGAAAATATTTTAATTCGTTTTTGTCTCAATATGTCACAAGAGGACTCAGTGCCATAAACTTATACAACCAAACCAAACCAAATCACTGCAATAATTTCTGTCCAGTCGTTAATCTGGCCGTTTTTTGAGTAGTTCCTGAAAATGACTCCTTTCGCATCCCGAAAATTCGTCTCTTTAACTTTTCAGTTTGTAAGTAGATTCATCAAAAGCAAACAGTTGTTTGGATTACTGCTTGGTTGCAGCAATCAAATTTTAATTCTGTAGCAAATTATTGCTAAAACAGATAAATTGAACCCTGATAAATTAATTCATTATAGTATCAAATACCTGTCAAAACGAATCAGTGTCAATTTTGCTTTAGCGCTGTTTAACACCTGGCAGCAAACAATCGTAGTACCAATTTGCATAGAAATATCATCCGGCTTCCAAAACAGGTAGTTTTGAATCCTTTTGAAAAATATCTTAAAAATAAGAGCTACTTTTTTCTTGGAATTTAAGAAAAATAATTGTTCCAAGCATCACTCAATAAAAATAGTTATTAAGTGCGGATTAATATTACTTAAGTATTGATGTGCTGAAGTTATTTTCATATTTCAATTTATTTTTATGGTAAATATTTTAAAGGTATTAACACGTGTTATAACTGTTAACAGTTTTGAATAATTTTTGAATTCTGATGTTAAGAAATCTTATTAAAAGTTTCTTTGAAGACAAATTTGATATGTAACAAAATAAATACAGTATTTTACTCAAAACGGCATTTATAGATATATTCCAAGAAATTTTGCTTTTTCTTAAAAGTTAAGCTTTTTATTTTATGCTCTTTATTACCAAACGTCCCTGCCAAGTTTTAATCATAGCATTAAATCAGCTAATTTGTTTACCACAGTCCTGTTTGGGTCACAATCCTTCCCACGATGGAAAGTTACGAAAAGTTTTCTTTGTGCGATTGAAATAGGTAGTATTGAATTTTACCAAGAGATTTTATATTTAACTCATATTAAGGTTTATTAGTTGGTAAACATTCAAAAATATCGGCTAAACTTTATCAACTTACGTTAAATCATATACGTTTCATTAGTTTTGACATTGGAAATTAGAAATGAAGCATCAAATTGGAAATCCATGAAGAATACACACATTAAAATATGTTGGTCTGATATACACGCATAAATTACGAGTATCTGCAAAAATGTAGCGTATTTGCATCTATAATGTACTTACTTTTTGAAGATGAGTTTTTTTTGTTATTGTTGTTTTACAATGTAAGGGAATTTCAAATTGGCTTTCAAATGCACTTACAAAATATTTTAATCTTGAGAAGTATTTTGGTACCAGTCACATGCTCTGAAGACGATTAATTGATTTTATTTTAAATTTTCAAATGTGTCAAAGATTTCTCTTTAACTTGCAAATCCGGAAAAAACAAACAAATAAAAAAATTCCTTGTACAATTTTGAAAAAATATTGACAGAACAAAATTGAATATCATTCACCGTTAAGATATAAACCAACATGTTTTTTGACTTTTTCAAATTGAATTCAAAAATGTTATTCAAAAATGTTTTCATACCCCAAAATTTCAATCACGTTTTCTGAAAATAATTTGTAATATATTTCTGATAAATTATTGTAAATAGTTGTAAAATACAGGAGTAGAATTAATTTGAGAGATTAAGTATGATGTAAAAATATATAAAATATTAACGATTTGGCTCTGCGTGAAAGTGAGGAAATAAATTACTGAAAGACAAATTTTCAGCTGAAAAGGCGAAAATTATTTTCCTCGTCGGAAACAAAAATTCTTTTTCTTTACTTGCTTTTGATTTTTATTGAAAGTTAACTATTTGAACGAAAAATAAGTTCTCTGCCCTTTGTTTCTGTTAATATGGTTCTGATTTCTCTAAATGTTTCGTCAAGGTTATGCTTAAAGAAAATTTTATCTAAAAAGAGACATCCTTACATAGACTTAATTACTCTTAAAACGTTGAAGAATTTCTTAACTATTACTTTTATTTAATGAAAAAATGGGAGAGCTATTTGCTCCATTGCTACAGACAAGTGTTTGCGCCATGAAAGAAAAAAAAAATATTACGAATTTTATCTTCCATTTCCATCGAACTACCTGATTTTCCAACGTTTTAATTAAAAAGTAGATGACCCAATTTTCCTCTTAACCCACATGAATGAGTACAATGTTTCTGTGTTGAAGGAAACGTAAGACATTTGTTGCAGAAACGTCCAGTGCAGCTGTTTTCTTTCTATTTCAAGAAAAACTAAGGAGGTAAAAAATGATATGGGGGAAAAACCGAATTTGACTTTCTTTTTTAGTGATTTAATAGTTTTCTCGATTCAACTTTGTTCTTTGACAGGTTAATAGTAGATTTTTGCCCTTTTTGTTCAACTTATTTTCAAAGAAAAGAATATTGTATTACTTGTGTATACCTTGTAATTTAGAGCATTAAAATCTGAAAAAATAACAGTGCTTGAATTAATAAGCAAAATAATGAGATTTTACATAATGATAAAAAATTTTGTAAGAAAATATTTCCAAACACCATTACACAAAAATTTACGAGAACGTATTTTATGAAAAAAAAAGTATAGATTATAATTTTTTTACAAAAAAATTACTACTGAATGAATTTAACTTACATTTCGATCGATTGTAAAAAAAAATGTAATACATTTAAATTGCATCTGCACGTATATTGATATCCATTATACACTTTCATATATAATTAAAGTTTTTTAGAATTATATTTAGAATTCTTAAACTAACACTTAAAATTCAGAAACATTTACAATTTTTGTATTTTAATTTTAACTATATATATATATATATATATATATATACATACTGGATATCACAATTTCTAAGAGTTTGAGAAATTCATAAAAATTTAAGAGGCTTATATTTTTGAATGATTTGTTAGAATAAATTATTCACAATAAAGAGAATATATTTTGGTTGAGGGAAAATAGGTTTTCCATTTTTTGCTGATAGAGTATACTGAACGCGGCTAAATGTTAGAATTTAATGGAAAAATACTATTTTTATTATATGCAATGAAGTTTTTACCAGTACATTACAACACTCAAATGCAAGTTATAGTTATATGCCGTCCATCACTGTAAATTTTGGAAACAAATGAAAATACTATTAACTACAGTCTATAACAGTTGAGAATACATGTTATAGATTTAATTCCGAATGACGTTCTTTTACTGCACGAAATATGTTGACCTATTACAGTGCAATCATTACTTAACGTAAATCAGAATGTAGCAACGAAATAGTAAATCCAGGGAACGAAGGACAATTCAGTTTTACACTGACCTCTGATCATTGAAAAATAGAGAAAGGGAATTTTAAATGTATTTATTTCATGATAATTATTGGATGTTGAAAGGCTTGAGGCTAAATATAAGTTTATATTTTGCCAATGAATAATCATTTTTAATATTTTTACTTCTTCAAGATATAAACACATAATACTTTCAGCAGAGATTTCGATAAAATATTGGATTTACCTAACGCTGGTAATCGTACACCCTGAATTTTATATCAATCTTCATCTGAATATTTCCAAAGATTTGCTTGCTAGAAGCATCATTTGTCAACAAAATGTAAGCAATTTGTTTTCTTTCTTTAAAAGGAATTCTCCTTTCAAAACAACATTCCTCTTAATCCCCTGTATATATAACTATAAATTCGTTCTTTTTGTGAATTGTTATAT